>CM053029.1:306513536-306587743 GCA_028564925.1 Lithobates sylvaticus
AGAGTATGGCTGGGTATGGCAGAGCATGGAAAAGTATGGCAGAGTATGGCTGGCTATGGCCAAGTATTGGCAGAGTATTGGCAGAGTATTGCAGAGTATTGGCAGAGTATGGCAGAGTACTGGCAGGGTATGGCAGAGTATTGCCAGGGTATTGCAGAGTATTGGCAGGGTATTGCAGAGTATTGGTAGGGTATTGGAAAAGTATTGGCAGAATATGGTAGGGTATTGGCAGGGTATTTGCAGAGTATGGAGGGATGACTGAGCATGGATGGATGTGACTGCAATTGCACAGAGCAGCGCTGTGGGCACTACAGATCCAGCCCACAGCACTGCTGCCATCCAATCTCTCCCCTCCACTGTACAGATCAGTACACAGAGGGGAGAGAGGAACTGGTGTCATTTGACGGAGCGATCACATTGTAAACGGCCTCCGGGTGTACCAAGATGGGCGCCGCTCCGGAGCTAGGCCGAAGCTGGTTGACCTGTTCAGATCACGGATCGGTGGTGATCCGTTGCACCCCTAATAGCTATAACTTTCACACAAACCAATTATCATGCACTTATCAGGATGTTTTTAAAAAAAAGATATGTAGCAGAATACATTCAGACCTAAGCCTATGACAAAATTAGATTTGATTGGATATTTTTCAAAACAAAGAGCAAAAAAAATATATATATTTTCTGCTTTTTATTTGCTTATATTGCAAAAAATTATAAAAAAAAACTGTAGTAAACAAATACCATCAAAAGAAAGCTCTGTTTGTGTAAAAAAAATTATAACATTTTCATTTGGGTATAATGTAGAATGACTGAGTAATTGTCCTTCAGTATGAGAGCACTGAAAGCTGAAAATTGGTCTGGGCAGGAAGGGGGTAAACATTCCCAGTATTGAGGTGGTTAAAGAAAGTGATTTTGGCAGTTTATTTATATTTATAGTTCATATCATCAGACAGGGCTGCCAGTAGCTCCCAATGCCAAGGCTACAGAATGTTGCTCCTTTATTCAGATTCCTATTGACTTTATTGGGACTTCAGTTCAGAAATTCAGAATTTTGGAGGTTTATAAATGCTTTAAATGTTCAGCACAACAGATCAAATTTTTAGACGTTCACTCATCTCTTATAACAAGAAAAGAAAAGAAAGTTGCAAATGTTTTATAAAGTGGACTCTACAGAATATATAGGGAATATACAGTATATGGCTGTAGCTGCAGTGGCGGCCCGTCCATAGGGGGCACCGCCCCCCCCCCCCCCATGCAGTAACCCAAAAAAAAATGTTTAAAAAAAAAATAAAAAAATATTTAAACATGTCCCTTATAATAATTTTTAAGTTTTTATGTGCACTGTATCCTGGAGCCGGGCACAGTGCAGTATGGGAAATGCCACGTCAATGCAATCACAAGATTGCAGACGAGGCGCTCCATTTGGCCAAAAAAAAGACGATCTGTGGCGCTCCCGATCGCGCCACAGCTTCCGGCGCGATGGACTGGCCGGGCGAGTGCATAGACTTGCACTATGAGTGAGATGGGCGGCACTTCCGACGTCTCTGAAGGAAGTGACGTTGCCACTGCTGGTCAGTGGAACGTCCCGCCGCCTGAGAGGAATCCATAAATCCATCCATCCGTAATGTCTTATTTTTTTTTCCAGTGGCAGAACCCCCCTCCAACAAATGGTCTAAAAAAACGATTTAATGTGTGTGTATTCTTGGCGGCACCCCCCCCCCTCAACAAGAAGATGATCATGATTTAAAAGTGTGTGTATTCTCGGCGGCAACCCCCCCCTCAACAAGAAGATGATTATGACTTAAAAGTGTGTTGATTCTCGGCGGCACCCCCCCCCCTCAACAAGTGATTTAAAAGTGTGTGTATTCTCGGCGGCCCCCCCCCCCCCCCCCCCGCTCAACAAGAAGATGATTTAAAAGAGTGTGGATTCTCGGCCCCCCCCCCCCCCTCAACGCCCCCCCCCCCCCCTCAACAAGAAGATGATTATGATTTAAAAGTGTTTGTATCCTCAGCGGTACCCCCCCCCGCTCAACAAGAAGATGATTATGATTTAAAAATGTGTGTATTCTCGGCGGCATCCCCCCCCCCCCCGCTCAACCAGAAGATGATTATGATTTAAAAGTGTGTGTATTCTCGGCGGCACCCATTGCCCCCCCCCCCCCAACAAGAAGATGATTTTAAAGTGTCTGTATAGAGCAGAGTAGAGCACTTTGTTTCTTTCTCATTCACATGTGCATGGTATATCAGAGTATCCAGATCATCGCTGGTTTCCATATTTACCCCAAGGGGGGACATGTGCAGTTGACCTTCTATTAGCTCAAGGGTCCATCCATTGAGGTGGGCAAGTAATTTACTTGTTGGTGGAGGGATTGTCACCTGTGCTTTGTTACCGGATTGCTCTTTCACGTGGATGCATCTATTGCACTCTGGGCTTTGTGGTTCTACCTGAAACTACTTGGATTCATTTATTTTAATACCCTGGACTGGATTAATGTGTATTGTGTGTTGCACTCTTTTATTTTTATGGTTTATTTCTGATAATCCTTTAGCGTTCAGCTGGCAATTCATTTTCTACCCCAATTAAGTCTATTTGTTTGTGTTGATTGTACTTTTTTTTTAAGGATAACCCCCCATCTTTGGTGCCAGTAATAACCCCCAGCATTGGTGCCAGTGATTGCAAAAACCCACAGCATTGGTGCCAGTGATTGCAATAATAACCCCCATCATTGGTGTCAGTGATTGCAATAATAACCTCCGGCAATGGGGTCAGGAGGCGCAAGAATATCCCTCAATATTGGTGTCAGTGGGTGCAATAACCCCCATTATTGGGGTCAGTGGATGCAAGAATAATCCCCAGAATTGGTGCCAGTGATTTCAATAACCCCCAGCATTGGTGTCAGTAAGTGCAATAATAACCCCCAGTATTGGGGTCAATGGAAGCAAGAATAACCCCCAACAATGGGGTAAATGGAAGCAAGAATAACCCCCAACAATGGGGTCAATGGAAGCAAGAATAACCCCCAACACTGGTGTCAGTGAGTTCAACAATAACCTCCAGCATTGCTGTGGGTTATTATTGCACTTGCTGACACCAATGCTGGGGGTTATTGAAATCACTGGCACCAATGCTGGGGGTTATTCTTGAGGTCAAGTGATCGTGGTAGAGTTTACACTCAAAGCTTTTCCGCCACTTCATATAGCAAATGGAGTTGGCTAGCTGGATGTGATATAACTAATGCCTATTTTTGTTTTCCCTGTTTGCTTTTTCAAAGTCAAGGCACTGACACATTGTGGACATCAACAGAAGTTTGTGACCTAAAGCATCTCACTGAAAAGTGCAAGCCACATGAAATTACCCGAAGCCATCTTGACAATATTATGAGGCTCGAGTTTTTTGGGAAGCGTAGCATTGGGGAACAGCTAGATGCAGGCTACAGAATTACCATTAGAAAACATAATGAAGAGGTCACAAAAAATAGACACATCCTGTCTAGGATAATAGACTGCGTGAAATTTTGTGGTGCATTTGAGCTGGCTTTGCGTGGTCATGACGAGAGCGAGACATCAGAGAATCCTGGGATATTCCGTGGCTTGGTTGATTTTGTTGCTTCGTTTGATGGAGTTTTGAAAGAGCACCTTGAGAATGCCACTGTTTTTAAGGGAACTTCAAAAACTGTGCAGAACGAGCTGTTGGACTGTATGTTGTCTGTTGTGAAGGAGCACATTATTCAGGAAGTACGGAGCAGCGATTTCATCTCAATCCAGGCCGACGAGACCACCGATATTTCCACACAGTGCCAACTTGTGATTGTACTGCGCTACATCGATGGCAAAAACAACATACAGGAGAGGTTTTTTGAGTTTATTCCTCTGCATTCAACCACAGCAGATTCCATCGCTACAGCACTACAAGAGCGTCTTGCTGTCATCCTTCCAGAGGATCAGAAGAATAAACTAATCTCCCAAGCGTATGATGGAGCCAGCGTGATGAGGGGTGCCACTTCAGGTGTTTAAAAGAGAATTCAAGATTTGTACCCAAATGCCTATTACATACACTGCTATGCACATCAGCTCAATCTGATAATGCAACAGGCCACTTCTCAAATTCCCAAAGTGAGACAATTTTTTGCTAACCTTGGAGGATTTGCCAGCTTTTTTGCCAGATCACCCAAGCGCACAGATGTTCTTGATAAAATAGTTGCCCATAAACTACCGACATCAAGCAGTGTCAGATGGAACTTCCACAGCCGTGCTGTCAATACGGTGTTTGAGCACAGAGAGGACCTCATCCGCTGTTTTGAAACAATGCGAAACTCAGATGACATTGACCCTGTTACCATGAGAGAGGCAGCAGGCTTTGCCGTGCTCCTGGATGATCAGGATTTTACATTTTTTTTTTCTGACACTTTTCCAAAACATCATGCCCCATGTGGACCTCCTCTATGCCAAACTCCAGAAGAAGAACCTAGATTCAGTCCACATTAAGGGGAGCATCCAGCAGTTCCAGGATGGCATACAGAAGAGCAGGTAGCAGCTGTATTCCTCCTTTTCATGTGTTGTTGTTATTATTATTATTATTATTTTTATTATTATTGTTCATACATTTTGCAGAGATTCTATCCCATCCCTGGTTGACCAAAGCAGTCAAGGTGGTTCTCAACCGAGGAGGCGGTGCTCGCTGAATCCAGGAGAACATAAACACATTGGATCTGAGGTGAGTTTTTATTTGTTGCAATATTTGTCTTTTTGATAGTTCCCTCTTATAGATATGAAGATTGGAAAGAAAAATATTTTTCTTACAATATTCATATAAAAATTATGTGATCTAAAAGGATTTGTTATTCCCTCTAGTGGATAACGTGAGTATTACAGCCTTCATCTGTGTTAGCTGCTTGGGCATCAGAAATGCATGAAACTTGACATATTTACTAAGAATGTCTTGTCCATGTATATGGAGTTCTGAGAAGTTATGGATTCAAAACCACTAAAACTGATCTCCCTTTATAACTTAAAACTGAACATTTAAAATGACCAGTTTTAAGTTATGAAGGGAGATCAGTTTGTCAAGTTTCGTGCATTTCTGATGCTCAGGGAGCTAACAGAGATTACATTGACATTTGTCATCACTACATAATTTTTGTTTTTATCCTTCAATCTACAGGTCTGTGATACCGTACTCTTGCAAACCATGCAACCTTTCTCCTTCACAAACCACCTTGTTAGTGCCACCTTGCTTCAAGCAGACAGGTTTGATCAGTACGCAATGGAGTTTCCGGAGGATGCACTGAGTAAGACTTTGAAGGCCTATCCATTGCTCATTAAGAGCAAGTTAAAGACAGAGCTTAGTCTTATCTACTGCACAGACGAGTTCAGAAAATTTAATGGTGCTGTGGACCTATTCCAGCTATTTATGGAGAACAATCTTAAAAACTTATTTAGAGAGACTGTCACTCTTCTAAAGATCCTCATCACCACACCCATGACCACAGCAGAAGCTGAGAGGTGCTTCTCAATAGGGATGAGCCGAACACCCCCGGGTTCGGTTCGCACCAGAACCTTCGAACGGACCGAAAGTTTGCGCGAATTTTCGAACCCTATACGTTATAATGGACGCGAACGTTCGAAATCAAAAGTGCTAATTACAACGGCCAATATGCATGTTAATGTCATAAAACAGGTTTGGGGACCCGGGTACTGCCCCAGGGGACATATATCAATGCAAAAAGAACTTTTAAAAACTAACGTTTTTTCGGGAGCAGTCATTTTAATGATGCATAAAGTGAAAAAAAAAAAGTGAACTTTTCCTTTAAATATGGTACCTGGGGGGTGTCTAAAGTATGCCTGTGAAGTGGCATGTGTTTCCCGTGTTTAGAACTGTCCTTGCACAAAATGACATTTGTAAAGGAAAAAAAGAAGCCATTTAAAACCACTTGCGGCTTTAGGTTTGTTCTTAAGTAGAATCTGAACAGGTACATTATGAAGTGTAGCTCCATCCCAAAAAAAATCTATTTTTAAGCTTTTTGGAGAACATAGGGAGGGGTTATCACCCCTGTAACATTTGCTGTCTTTGCACATCTGTTCAGAACATGTCACCTCACTTTCCGTCCCAATGACAAATGTTTTTGGAAAAAGTGGGGTTTTAATTGAAACAAGGATTGGTGATAAAGTATCAGTAGAGAGGAGATACCTTTTTCCCAAATTAAATCTAACAGGATAGAATTTCCCTTCCTAGGGGTAGATTTCCTGTCACTTCCTGTTTTCTCTTTCCATTTGCAAGTAGGAGTCGTTTGTAAGTTGGATGTTTGAAAGTAGGGGCCTGGCGTATATACTCTGCAGAAATTTGCCCTATTAGATGTTGGTGTAGCCACAAGACTGGTGGGCACAGGAATGGGCCCTGCTGTGAGTTAATAGATCAAGATTTGTAATTGCATGCACCTGTTGAACAGGGCAGAAAAATTGGGGGTGGTGGTGGTGGTGGACGGTGTTGCCACAAGACTTTGTAATTGTTGCCACAAGACTGTAAGCTCTCACAGTTACTCTTGGTGGGCGCAGGAATGGGCCCTGCTGTGAGTTATTAGATCAAGATTTGTAATTGCAAGCACCTGATGAACAGGGCAGAAAAATTGGGCCTTTGGCGGTGGTGGTGGACGGTGTTGCCACAAGACTGTAGGCCCTCATAGTTACTCTTGGTGGGCGCAGGAATGGGCCCTGCTGTGAACTATTAGATCAAGATTTGTAATTACCCGCCCCTGTTAAACAGGGGCTAAAAAAATTGTGCCTTAGGCACTGGTGCTGGTGCCACAACACTGCAACCCCTCACAGATACTGTACTTGGAGCACAGCAGTCACACGTGTTGCGAAGCATTTTTTTAAAAAATTGTAATTACCCGCCCCTGTTAAACAGGGGCTGAAAAATTGTGCCTTAGGCACTGGTGCTGGTGCCACAACACTGCAACCCCTCACAGATACTGTACTTGGAGCACAGCAGTCACACGTGTTGCGAAGCATTTTTTTATAAAAATTGTATGTACACGCCCCTGTTAAACAGGGGCTGAAAAATTGTGCCTTAGGCACTGGTGCTGGTGCCACAACACTGCAACCCCTCACAGATACTGTACTTGGAGCACAGCAGTCACACGTGTTGCGAAGCATTTTTTTATAAAAATTGTATGTACACGCCCCTGTTAAACAGGGGCTGAAAAATTGTGCCTTAGGCACTGGTGTGGTGGCATGGATCATTGAGGAGGAGGAAGAGGATAGTCAGTGAACATAAGAGGACAGTCACTCAGCATCAGCATAGGCAGTCTTGAAGGGATGTGACATTAAAAATTATTCGGTTATATCCGCCTCAGGTGCCTGGTAGCTGGTGGTGATCCAAGACTGATTCATTTTGATGAAGGTCAGTCGATCAACCGAGGCGGTGGACAGGCGCACCCTATGATCAGTGACAAATCCTCCAGCAGCACTGAATGTGCGTTCGGAAAGAACGCTGGAGGCAGGACAGGCCAGTAGCTCAATTGCATACTGTGCAAGCTCTGGCCAGTGATCCATCCTCAGGACCCAGTAAGCCAGAGGATTTTCGGTGGGAAAGGTGTCCAAGTCTGACCTTGCCCCAAGGTATTCCTGCACCATGTATATCAGACGCTGGCGATGGTTGCTGGAACCGATCATACCTTGGGGCTGCGGACTAAAAAATTGTCTGAACGCATCGGTCAGACGTCCACCTTCCCCACCGCTCCTTCTGCTACTGACCGAAGCCTCAGCAACTCGTCGCCCAGGACCAGGAGTTTGTAACCTCCCAGTTTCTGGGAACGCGTTGCACAGACCTTTCTGCAAGGCCTCCCTGAGATGTCTCATCCTCTGCTCCCTCTGCGACGGCAAGATAAGGTCCGCAACCTTACCCTTGTACCGCGGATCAAGGAGAGTGGCCAGCCAGTAATGGTCCCTCTCCTTGATCCGAAGAACACGAGGATCCTTCCGCAGGCTTTGCAGGATCAGGGAGGCCATGCGGCGTAGGTTAGCTGAGGCATTCGGTCCGAAGTCTTCTGGGTCACTGAGGATGACATGATCGCCAGCCACCTCCTCCCAGCCACGTACAAGTCCACTGGTTTGTTGGGACTGTACATCATCCCTAAAAGACTGCTGCTGCTGATGCTGAGTGCCAGGCTCCACCTCCATGCTCACACAATCCTCCTCCTCCCCCTCCTCCTCCTCCTCATCCTCTTCCTGTGTGATGGGTGGGACAGAAGGAACACTGTCCGGATAAAGGGGGCCTTGAGAGGCAAGGAAGTCCTCCTCTTCCTGCCTCTGTTCTGCCTCAAGTGCCCTGTCCATTATCCCACGCAGCGTATGCTCCAACAGGTGGACAAGAGGGACAGTGTCACTGATGCATGCACTGTCACTGCTCACCATCCTCGTGGCCTCCTCAAATGGTGAGAGGACAGTGCATGCATCCCTGATCATGCTCCACTGACGTGGGAAAAAAAAAACCAAGCTCCCCTGACCCTCTCCTGGTGCCGTAGTCGCAAAGGTACTCATTGATGGCCCTCTGCTGCGTGTGCAGTCGCTGCAGCATGGCCAACGTTGAGTTCCACCTGGTGGGCATGTCACATATTAGGCGGTTCTTGGGCAGGTTCAGCTCCTTTTGCAGCTCAGTCAGCCGAGCACTGGCATTATAAGATCGGCGGAAATGCACACAGACTTTCCTGGCCTGCCTCAGGACATCCTGTAAGCCTGGGAACCTGCCCAAGAACCGCTGCACCACCAGGTTGAGGACGTGAGCCATGCAGGGCACATGGGTGAGCTGCCCCTGTCGCAGGGCGGAGAGGAGGTTGGTGCCATTGTCAGAAACGACCATTCCTGGCTTAAGCTGACGTGGCGTCAACCACCTCTCGGCCTGCCCCTGCAGAGCTGCCAGAACCTCTGGCCCAGTGTGGCTCCTGTCCCCCAAACACACCAGCGCAAGCACGGCATGGCATCTTTTTGCCTGCGTACTTGCGTAGCCCCTTGTACGCCTACGGAGCACCGCTGGTTCCAAGGACAGAGCACTGGAGGAAGAAGAAGAGGAGGGGGTGGAGGAGAGAGGTGTGTCACAACCAGTAGCAGTAGTAGCGTTTTGGAGGCGTGGTGGCGGAACAACCTCCAACACTACTGCACCTTGTCCTGCATCCCTCCCAGCTGCCAATAGAGTGACCCAATGGGCCGTGAAAGAAAGGTACCGTCCCTGTCCATGCCTGCTGGACCATGAGTCAGCGGTAATATGCACCTTATCGCTGACCGCCCTGTCCAGCGAGGCATGGACATTGCCTTCCACATGCCGGTAGAGAGACGGAATCGCCTTCCGTGAGAAAAAGTGGCGTTTGGGAACCTGCCACTGAGGAACCGCACATTGAACAAACTCACGGAAGGGGGCCGAGTCTACCAACTGAAAAGGCAGCAGTTGAAGTGCTAGCAATTTAGCCAAGCTAGCATTCAACCGCTGGGCATGTGGATGGCTGGGAGTGTACTTCTTTCTACGGTCCAGCAGCTGGGGCAGGGAAATTTGCCTGCTGCAATCAGACGTCGGTGTACTGCAAGTACTTGGTTGTGACACACCTAATTCTACACCTTCAGTCCTCTCAGAGCAGCTTTCAGAGAGGACTGAAGGTGTAGTGGGGATGGAGATCCCAGCTGATGAGGAGCAAGGAGAGGTCCGCTTAGTTCTTTGGTGTGGGTCTTTTATGTGTGCCTGCCAACGAGCTGCATGGCAGGTCGACATATGTCTGGTCATGCTTGTGGTGCCCAAGCGGCTGATGTTTTGGCCACGCGAGATACGCTTGAGACAAATATTGCAAATAGCAGTGGTGCGATCTGATGCACTCGTCTCAAAAAAGGCCCACACCAAAGAACTTTTCTGATAACGTGCAGAGGCAGCGCCCTGCACAGGCGGAGCTCTGCGGTGTTGTACAGTTGCTGTGCTGGCCTCTACCTGGCCTCCAGGGGGCATCCTGCCTCGTTGGACATGTGACGCCGCATCCTCCTCCTCCTCGTCCTCCTCCTCATCCTCTCTCCCTTCAGGCACCCACGTGGAGTCAGTGACCTCATCATCCCCTCCCTCTTCACCACTAGAGCAAACCTGGCAGTAAGCTGCAGCTGGTGGAACAGTACTGCCAGATTCCTCAAGCTGGGTATCATCATCCGAGCCTTCGAATCGTTGGGCATCCTCCTGGAGCATGTACCCAACACTGTGCTCAAAGAGTTCGGGGGACTCCTCAGGAGGACATGGTGGGTCTAGGGAAGGGGTGGCTGATGATGCCATTGAGTACGCGTTGGCAGCTGCTCTGTCAGTACCCTGAGCCTGGGTGAGAGAGGATGAGGAGGATGAGGAGGGCTTGGTCATCCATTCTACCAAGCCTTCAGCATGATGCGGCTCCACATGTCCAGCTGCCGAAAACAAAGACGCGCGTGTCCCATGGCCACGTGCTGATGACGATGCACGACCATGTCCACGGCCACGGCCACGTCCACTAGAAACAGAGCCTGCCTGCCCTGTGTTCTTGGCTCTGCACGCTCTGCCTCCCCTTGGCGGTCTTCCAGCCATTGTAGTCGGTAGTCCTGTGGGTGCTGCTGAGAAGAAAATATAGGAGCTCTGTGTGATGCCACTAACACACTAGAAGTCCTATGGGTGCTTCTGCAAAGAAAATAGAGGAGCTCTGTGTGATGCCACTAACACACTAGAAGTCCTGTGGGTGCTGCTGAGAAGACAATATAGGAGCTCTGTGTGATGCCACTAACACACTAGAAGTCCTGTGGGTGCTTCTGCAAAGAAAATAGAGGAGCTCTGTGTGATGCCACTAACACACTAGAAGTCCTATGGGTGCTTCTGCAAAGAAAATAGAGGAGCTCTGTGTGATGCCACTAACACACTAGAAGTCCTGTGGGTGCTGCTGAGAAGACAATATAGGAGCTCTGTGTGATGCCACTAACACACTAGAAGTCCTATGGGTGCTTCTGGGAACGAAATATATGATCTCTGTGTGATGGGACTAACACACTTCAAGTCCTATAGGTGCTTCTGGAAGAAAATGTAGGTCTGTGTGATGCCACTAACACACTTCAAGTCCTATGGGTGCTTCTGGGAACAAAATATATGAGCTCTGTGTGATGGGACTAACACACTTCAAGTCCTAGAGGTGCTTCTGGGAACAAAATATATGAGCTCTGTGTGATGGGACTAACACACTTCAAGTCCTATAGGTGCTTCTGGGAAGAAAATGTAGGTCTGTGTGATGGGACTAACACACTTCAAGTCCTATGGGTGCTTCTGCAAACAAAATATAGGTCTGTGTGATGGGACTAACACACTTCAAGTCCTATGGGTGCTTCTGGGAACAAAATATAGGATCTCTGTGTGATGCCACTAACACACTAGAAGTCCTATGGGTGCTTCTGCAAAGAAAAAAGAGGAGCTCTGTGTGATGCCACTAACACACTAGAAGTCCTGTGGGTGCTGCTGAGAAGACAATATAGGAGCTCTGTGTGATGCCACTAACACACTAGAAGTCCTATGGGTGCTTCTGGGAAGAAAATATAGGATCTCTGTGTGATGGGACTAACACACTTCAAGTCCTATAGGTGCTTCTGGGAAGAAAATGTAGGTCTGTGTGATGGGACTAACACACTTCAAGTCCTATAGGTGCTTCTGGGAACAAAATATATGATCTCTGTGTGATGGGACTAACACACTTCAAGTCCTATAGGTGCTTCTGGGAACAAAATATATGATCTCTGTGTGATGGGACTAACACACTTCAAGTCCTATAGGTGCTTCTGGGAAGAAAATATAGGTCTGTGTGATGGGACTAACACACTTCAAGTCCTATAGGTGCTTCTGGGAACAAAATATAGGTCTGTGTGATGGGACTAACACACTTCAAGTCCTATAGGTGCTTCTGGGAACAAAATATATGATCTCTGTGTGATGGGACTAACACACTTCAAGTCCTATAGGTGCTTCTGGGAAGAAAATGTAGGTCTGTGTGATGGGACTAACACACTTCAAGTCCTATAGGTGCTTCTGGGAACAAAATATAGGTCTGTGTGATGGGACTAACACACTAGAAGTCCTATGGGTGCTTCTGGGAACAAAATATATGATCTCTGTGTGATGGGACTAACACACTTCAAGTCCTATAGGTGCTTCTGGGAACAAAATGTAGGTCTGTGTGATGGGACTAACACACTTCAAGTCCTATAGGTGCTTCTGGGAACAAAATATAGGTCTGTGTGATGGGACTAACACACTTCAAGTCCTATAGGTGCTTCTGGGAACAAAATATATGATCTCTGTGTGATGGGACTAACACACTTCAAGTCCTATAGGTGCTTCTGGGAAGAAAATGTAGGTCTGTGTGATGGGACTAACACACTTCAAGTCCTATAGGTGCTTCTGGGAACAAAATATATGATCTCTGTGTGATGGGACTAACACACTTCAAGTCCTATAGGTGCTTCTGGGAAGAAAATATAGGTCTGTGTGATGGGACTAACACACTTCAAGTCCTATAGGTGCTTCTGGGAACAAAATATAGGTCTGTGTGATGGGACTAACACACTTCAAGTCCTATAGGTGCTTCTGGGAACAAAATATATGATCTCTGTGTGATGGGACTAACACACTTCAAGTCCTATAGGTGCTTCTGGGAAGAAAATGTAGGTCTGTGTGATGGGACTAACACACTTCAAGTCCTATAGGTGCTTCTGGGAACAAAATATAGGTCTGTGTGATGGGACTAACACACTTCAAGTCATATAGGTGCTTCTGGGAACAAAATATATGATCTCTGTGTGATGGGACTAACACACTTCAAGTCCTATAGGTGCTTCTGGGAAGAAAATATAGGTCTGTGTGATGGGACAAACACACTTCAAGTCCTATAGGTGCTTCTGGGAACAAAATATAGGTCTGTGTGATGGGACTAACACACTTCAAGTCCTATAGGTGCTTCTGGGAACAAAATATATGATCTCTGTGTGATGGGACTAACACACTTCAAGTCCTATAGGTGCTTCTGGGAAGAAAATATAGGTCTGTGTGATGGGACTAACACACTTCAAGTCCTATAGGTGCCTCTGGGAACAAAATATATGATCTCTGTGTGATGGGACTAACACACTTCAAGTCCTATAGGTGCTTCTGGGAACAAAATATATGATCTCTGTGTGATGGGACTAACACACTTCAAGTCCTATAGGTGCTTCTGGGAAGAAAATGTAGGTCTGTGTGATGGGACTAACACACTTCAAGTCCTATAGGTGCTTCTGGGAACAAAATATAGGTCTGTGTGATGGGACTAACACACTTCAAGTCCTATAGGTGCTTCTGGGAACAAAATATATGATCTCTGTGTGATGGGACTAACACACTTCAAGTCCTATAGGTGCTTCTGGGAACAAAATATAGGTCTGTGTGATGGGACAAACACACTTCAAGTCCTATAGGTGCTTCTGGGAACAAAATATAGGTCTGTGTGATGGGACTAACACACTTCAAGTCCTATAGGTGCTTCTGGGAACAAAATATATGATCTCTGTGTGATGGGACTAACACACTTCAAGTCCTATAGGTGCTTCTGGGAAGAAAATATAGGTCTGTGTGATGGGACTAACACACTTCAAGTCCTATAGGTGCCTCTGGGAACAAAATATATGATCTCTGTGTGATGGGACTAACACACTTCAAGTCCTATAGGTGCTTCTGGGAAGAAAATATAGGTCTGTGTGATGGGACTAACACACTTCAAGTCCTATAGGTGCCTCTGGGAACAAAATATATGATCTCTGTGTGATGGGACTAACACACTACAAGTCCTATAGGTGCTTCTGGGAAGAAAATGTAGGTCTGTGTGATGGGACTAACACACTTCAAGTCCTATAGGTGCTTCTGGGAACAATATATAGGAGCTCTGCCTGCCTGCCACGAACACACTACAAGTCCTATAGGTGCTTCTGGGAACAAAATATAGGAGCTCTGCCTGCCTGCCACGAACACACTACAAGTCCTATAGGTGCTTCTGGGAACAAAATATAGGAGCTCTGCCTGCCTGCCACGAACACACTACAAGTCCTATAGGTGCTTCTGGGAACAAAATACAGGAGCTCTGTTTGCTGCCAGTGCCTGCCTGCCACGAACACACTACAAGCCCCTCTTGCTAAATCAATCCTTCTAAATGAATCTATCTAACTCAATCTCTCTAAGTGAATCTATCTAACTAAATCCAGCACAGAGTGACACAGAACGATCCTGCTCTATCTACGCCGGAACAGCATGTGACCGGCGCAGACGGCGTGGCGGCCTTTTATAAGAGGGGGCGTGTACTAAAGCCCCTGAGCTGTAATTGGCTACAGGCGTCCTGCCTGTAGCCAATTATGGCTCTTCGAGTTTCCGGCGCTGTGATTGGCCAAGCATGCGGGGTCACAGTGCATGCTTGGCCAATCATCAGCCAGCAATGCACTGCGCCGGCTGCGCCGGCCGCAATGCATTGCGGGGCCGCTCGCATCACACGAATGTGATGCGAGTGGCCAAAATAGTTCTGGGCTCGCCGAGCGCGCGAACGCCCGGTGCTCGATGCGAACGTGGGTTCGCATCGAGCACCGGGCCCATCCCTACTTCTCAACCTTAAAAAGGATTAAAACTTTTTTGAGAAATAGCATGACCCAGGAAAGGCTGAATGCATTGGCCATGCTCTCCATGGAAAAGAGAGTGGTGACAGAGATGACTGATTTCAACCAGAAGGTCATTGAGAAATTTGCAAGCCAGAAAGAAAAGAGAGCAAAATGTATTTTCAAATAATTCTACTGGTGCTAATGTGAATGTGGCGTTCATTTGTATTTAATCACCTTTATTCTGATTCAGAGTTTTTTTGTTGCTGTTTGATGTGCAATAAAGTTTGTTTACTGTTTTTAAAAAAATCACTGATTCGTGGTACATTTATTGCATTCTTTAACAGTTGACTTAAACATTAACATTTTTCTATATTTTACCTAGCAGGAATGACACATAATCACCTGATAAATGCCCATTTAGAGTCCTTCATTACTAACAGTGTAATTTTTCAGTTTGTTTGCGCCGATCTGTAAGGCTGCGCTATATACCATGATTTGTGATGCTGGGGCTGTATACTCTGTCCTGTGATGCTAGGGCTATATACTCTGGCCTGTGATGCTGGGGCTATATACTCTGGCCTGTGATGCTGGGGCTATATACTTTGTCCTGTGATGCTGGGGCTGTATACTCTGTGCTGTGATGCTGAGCTGTATACTCCTGACACTATGAGTGGAAGCAAGTGGAATACAGGGGACGGAGTGGGTGGATTATATAAGGGGTATGGCTTTTGAGAAGTGGGAGGGGCCAGATGTGGAGGGGGCGGTGTCTTGGGCCCCCCCCAGCCTAAAACTTCACCAGCCGCCACTGTGTAGCTGTGTACATTCTGGACTTACAATACAAGGGATTTTACAGTCTTGTTTTACATTCTAGAGGCTACAGGGAGGAAAGGGAAAGGAAGGGGGCAAAAAGAAAAAATTCTTACCATTGGATTATTAAGAATTTAAGAAATTGTTGGGCAAACCAGCACCCTGGTGACTACCTTCCTAGCTCAAACTGAGTGGCAATTAATTAATAGAAAGACTTATAGATAGGGTTGAGCGAACCCGAACTGTAAAGTTCGGGTCCGTACCGGACTTTTGGGTGTCCGGGTCCCGGACCCGAACCCGAACTATTGACTGTATGTATGTTCGGGTCCGGTGTTCGGCGATGTATTGGCGCATTTTACAAGCTGCAGGGCAGCCAATCCACGTTAGTTTCACTAGTGTGCCCTTAGAAGCCATCACAGCCATGCCTACTAATGGCATGGCTGTGATTGGCCAGTGCAGCATGTGGCCCAGCCTCTATATAAGGTACAGGCACACAGCACAGCGTGTCACTCTGCTATAGACAGGTTCCTGGCTGCTAAGAGAGAATTTCATTATAGGAGTTAGTCTGATACAGTCAGTCAGTCCACATTCCTGAAATATCTTCAAATTAGAAATATTTAGTGAGCGATCTACATAGCCAGTCTTTATTGAGGTAAAGAGGGAGAGAGAATTATTCACCAGATTCCGAAATCAATTGTACCCTGGCTGGGGTGCAGTGCACAGTCTTTTAACAGTGCCATGAGGCCAGTGCCAGACAAAATATAACTTTTATCTGCAAGCTTAGGGCACCATCACTGCATATTTTACTAAGAGATACACCATACTCTGGGTGTATTCTGCTATTGCAAAAAACATTGCAAAAAAATAAAATTTTGCTGTGTTTTCTGCATGTGTGCAGGAGTGTGACATACAATCGATCGATATATCTTCTATTTTGCTATCCCAAAAAAAAAATTGTAGTGAAAATGTTTTTTTTCCCATAGCATTTTCTGCATTTTCATACACGCTTTACACACTGTGGGGGTATTCTGCTATTGCAAAAAAATAAAATCTTTCAGTGTTTTCTGCATGTGTGCAGGAGTGTGACATATACAATCCATCGATATTTCTTCTATTTTGCTATCCCAAAAAAAAAAATTGTAGTGAAATTTTTTTTTCCCATAGCATTTTCTGCAGTTTGATACACGCTTTACACACTGTGGGTGTATTCTGCTATTGCAAAAAAATAAAATCTTTCAGTGTTTTCTGCATGTGTGCAGGAGTGTGACATACAATTGATCGATATTTCTTCTATTGTGCTATCCCCAAAAAAATTGTAGTGAACATTTTTTTTTTTTAATAGCATTTTCTGCAGTTTAGCAGTTTTTGAGATACACGCTGTACACACTGTGGGTGTATTCTGCTATTGCAAAAACACCCATTTAGGGCGAGATCATACATTTTGAAAATATGAGGAGATCGTCAAAAAAGGGACGTGGCCCCGGTCGTGGTGCTGCTGGTGGAGCTCCTGTTGCAGGGAGAGGACGTGGTCGATCTGTTCCTCAGGTGCGAGTAGGCGACAGATTAAGAACATCATGGGCCTGGTGCTGAGGATTTTGGTCAGGCCTTTTATAAATAAAAATGCAAACAATTTTTTGTTATAACAAATTAAATAAAAGAGAGAGAGGGAGGATGAGAGAGAGAGAAAAGGGGGATGAAAGAGGTGTGAGGGGTAAGGGAGTGAGGGAGGTTGAGAGAGAAAGGGGGGATGAGAGAAAGAGGATGCACATGAGCATGCGTGGGAATGACATCAACGCAGCCCGGCCAAGGCAAGTGACTGAAGGCACAGAACCCGGAAGGAAGACCGGGTGAAGATGGAAGCGCCCGGGCCCCGCCGGATTGATCACAGCACTGGAGGGCTCAGTCTGACAATTTAAGTGTACCCTAATGTGCTAATATGCTGTGCATACTTGTACATTATGGCATAACTTACCTAAGGGCCTCTAAAAAGTAGTAATGTTAGAAAAGTTTACTACCGCTTTGATATCACAGGAGCCTCTCAAAAATATTTTCAGGGACACTTTTTTTTACAAGTGTTATATTTAGAGTAGCTGACACCCCCTATGTTCATCTATACATCACAATAGTAATTACAAAATTAAATAAGTACTAATAATGGGGCAGAACAAATATGAGGACTGAGATTTCCTTTAGTTGAACTTACAAAAGTGTGCCCATTCTAGAGCATTGAGGATATTCAGTATAATTTTAAAGAACTGTTTTTGTGGGTAAGAGGCATAGGGGAGGAGTATGGATGGTATAAAAGTGGAAAGTATGTGCAGGTGAGGGAGAGGAATGTGGAGGGTCTAAACAGTGGGCACTATGTACATGAAAGGAGTGTGGAGGGTATGGCAGAAGGCACTTTGTACAGGAGAGGAGTGTGAAGGGTATGACAGTGGGCAGTATGCACAGCAGAGGAGTGTGGAGTGTATGACAGTGGGCAGTATGTACAGGAGAGGAGTGTAAAGGGTATGACAGTGGGCAGTATGTACAGGAGAGGAGTGTGAAGGGTATGACAGTGGGCAGTATGTACAGGAGAGGAGTGTGGGGGTATGACAGAGGGTAGTATGTACCGGAGAGGAGTGTGGAGGGTATGACAGTGGGCACTATGTACAGGAGAGGAGTGCGGAGGGTATGGCAGAAGGCACTATGCACAGCAGAGGAGTGTAGAGGGTATTACAGTGGGCACTAGGTATAAGAGAAGAGTGTGGAGGGTATGACAGTAAGCAATATATACAGGAGAGGAGTGTGGAGGGTATGACAGTGGGCACTATGTACAGGAGAGAAGTGTGGAGAGTAGGACAGTAAGCAGTAATTACAGGAGAGGAGTGTGAAGGGTATGACGGTGGGTAGTATGTACAGGAGAGGAGTGTGGAGGGTATGACAGTGGGCACTATGTATAGGAGAGGAGTGTGGAGGGTATGACAGTGGGCACTATGTATAGGAGAGAAGTGTTGGGGTATGACAGTGGGCACTATGTATAGGAGAGGAGTGTGGAGGGTATGACAGTGAGCAGTATGTACAGGAGAGGAGTGTGGAGGGTACGACAGTGGGCACTATGTACAGAAGAGATGTGTATGACAGCGGGCAATATGTAAAGGAGAGGAGTGTGTAGGATATGACAGTGGGCTATGTATAGGAGAGGAGGATGAAGTAATCTGGGAAGGAAAAATGTAAAAAGGTTTGTGGAAGGATGTTTAGGGACTGTGTAGTGGGTAAGCGGGCCATACATGGATTGAAATGACACCAATTAAGCAGAGACCAGCCATTAGACGATCTATGTATGGGCTAGCAGGTTTTACACAGGTCAACCTATTAACCGACTTGAGTACAACCAGCCTGTCAGGTTTTCCCCAAAACAATCAGTGCTGCCAGCTATAGTTAGCAACACTGATCATCGTATTCACTGGCAGAACACAATAACACTGCGGGAGTGATTCCCCCATTCACAGGTCAGCATGTGAGAGGGTGTGTGGGGACAGGCTGGGGAGAGATACTAGTCAGTGGCTGGGTAGGCACTGGTTAGTATCAGAGCCAGACACACACATGTGAGGTATCGCCGTGATCATTAGATCGAGAGCAATAATTCTAGCACTAGACCTTCTCTGCAACTCTAAACAAGTAACCTTCAAAAAAATGTAAAGCATCGCTTGTTACACAAAAAAAATCGTGCTAACTGTAGTGTTTTTTTATGAATGAAACAGTTTCTTTCCCAAAAAAAACTTTTGAAAAATTGCTGTGCAAATATCGTGTAACATAAAAAGTTGCAAAGGCCACCATTTTATTCCATGAGGGAAATGGAAAACAATGTATATAATGCTTGAGGGTTCTGAGTAATTTTCTATCAAAAAAATGATGATTTTTACATGTAGGAGAGAAGTGTCAGAATTGGCCTGGGTAGCAAGGGGTTAATTATCTTAAGTAATATACAAATAATTATTATAAGCCCTGTGAGTTCATCCTCTCAGTCTGCTGCAGAGTGTTCCAGCTTGTATTTATACTGCCCGCTCTGTATGTAGCTTCTGACCGACTGCACAAGCAGCCCCATATCTCCGGAAGTATAGATGATAGCAGCCCCATATTTTAACCAGTGTTGAAGTAGGTAGTTAGCTACATACCCACCAAATGGGGAGTCTCTATGACTCCTGGTCGCTGAGCTACAACCCTCGAAGTCAATCTTTTTTTTTTTTTTTTTTTGATTTTTTTTTTTTTTTTTGGGCAAATGGGCCTATCTTGAGAAAGGGGCCTGGAGCTGCAGCTCCAATAGCCCCTATGTTAATCCGGCCCTGGGCTGTACGAATGTTGAGGCCAGGACAAGTACAGGCGATATAGTAGATTGGGTTGCTGACAGTGCCTCCGGTTCCTTCACATTGTCTCCCACCCAGTCTCCTGATGAAAGTTCAGAGTTGGCACCTGCAGCCGATGTCCTTTAGACTTTCACCTCACCCCCTTGCAAATCAGCCAATCAGTCTGAGCCCCAAATCATGCAGCAGTCTCTTCTGCTTTTTGATGACTCTGTTAGCAGGGTTTCCCAGGGCCATCCACCTAGCCCTGCCCTGCGAAACACAGGTGCCAACTGCTGCTGCTTTCGCCATTGTGCAGACCGACAAGGAGGGCAGGGGTGAAGACTGGGTGGAAGATGATGTGGAGGACGGTGAGGTCCTTGACCCCACATGAAATCAACGTCATGCAGGTGACCAGTATAGTTCGGAGGAAGAGGCGGTGGTGGCACAGAGCCACCAGCACAGCAGAAGAGGGAGCAGGGTGCAAAAGCGGAGCGTCCGTCCCCTAGACAGTACGTCTGCTACTGCCCAACGCAGCAAGGGACCGAGCACACCAAAGCCAGGTCCAAAGAGTTCCCTAGCGTGGCAGTTCTTCAGACAATGTGCTGATGACAAGACACAAGTGATTTGCACGCTGTGCAATCAGAGCCTGAAGCGAGGCATAAACGTTCTCAACCTGAGCACAACCTGCATGACCAGGCATCTAAGTGCATCGCACGAGATGCAGTGGAGTAGACACCTCAAAAACCGAGAAAGGTCTCTGGCTCCTCCTGCTTCCTCTTCTGCTGCAGTCTCGGCCACTTCATTCAACTCTGTAGTGACAGTGGCACCTGCCAACCCGCAAACAGAGGATCTGCCAGCAACACTACCACCTGGGTCACCAACCATCTCCACAATGTCCCATGGAAGCGTTCCACTCCAGTGTTTGGGAGATAGAGAGCTGAAGAGGAAGTACCCCCCTAGCCACCCGCGATCCCTGGCCCTGAATGCCAGCATTTCAAAATTCCTCGCCTTTGAAATGCTGTCATTCCGTCTGGTGGAGACGCAGAGTTTTAAAAGTTTTAAAAGTCATTGGCTGTCCCACAGTATGTCGTGCCCAGCCGCCACTACTTTTCCAGGCGAGCTATCCCTTCCCTGCACAACCAAGTGGGAGACAAAATCAGGTGTGCACTGCGCAACGCCATCTGATGCAAGGTCCACCTAACTACGGATGCATGTACCAGTAAGCACGGTCAGGGACGTTATATCTCCCTAACAGCACACTGGGTAAATGTAGTGGCAGCTGGGCCTGAGGCGGATAGCAGTTTGGCGCATGTCCTTCCACCACCGAGGATTGCAGGGCGCTTCAGTTTGCCTCCTGTTGCTAACTCCTCCTACTCCGCCTCCTCATCCTCTACCGCCTCCTCATCCGGTCAGCGTAACACCTTCACCACCAACTTCAGCACAGCCAGGGCTAAACGACAGCAGGCAGTTTAAAAACTTTCCTGTTTGGGGGAAAAACCCCACACCGCGCAGGAGTTGTGGAGGGACATGTAACAACAGACTGATGAGTGGTTGGTGGCAGTGAGCCTCAAGCCCGTCCTGGTGGTGTGCGATAATGGGCGAAATCTCGTAGCAGCTCTGGGCCTAGCCAGTTTGACGCACATCCCTTGCCTGGCGCATGTGCTGAACTTGGTGGTCCAGAGGTTCCATAAGAATTACCCCAATATGCCAGAGCTGCTGCAGAAAGTGCGGGCCGTCTGTGTGCACTTTCGGTGTTCTCACCCTGCTGCTGCTCGCCTGTCAGCGCTGCAGCATAACTTCGGCCTTCCCGCTCACCGTCTCATATGTGACGTGCCCGCAAGGTGGAACTCCACCTTGCACATGCTGGCCGGACTGTGCAAGCAGCAGCAGGCAATAGTGGAGTTTCAGCTGCAGCACGCACGCGTGAGTTGCTCTGCAGAACAGCACCACTTCGCCACCAATTACTGGGCCTCCATGCGAGACCTGTGTGCCTTGTTGCGCTATTTCGAGTACTCCACCAACATGGCCAGTGCCGATGATTCCGTTCTCAGCGTTACTATCCCAGTTCTATGCCTCCTTGAAAAAACGCTTCAGGCGATGATGGAAGAGGATGTGGCACAGGAGGAGGAGGAGGAAGAGGGATCATTTCCAAGGCTTTCAGGGCAGTCATTCACAAGTGGCTACGAGGGTGGGTTCCTGCACCAACAATTGCCAGGTACACAATTGTCCGGCAGCAAGGGCACAGTTCTGGAGGATGACGAGGAGATGGAGGAGGAGGAACCATGTTCACAGCAGGGTGGCACCCAGACCAGCTCATGTCCATCACTGGTGCATGGCTGGGGGGATACAGAGGACACAGACGATACACCTCCCACAGAGGACAGCTTTTCGTTGCCTCTGGGCAGCCTGGCACACATGAGCGATTACATGCTGCAGTGTCTCCGCAACGACCGCCGAGTTTCCCACATTTTAACTGGTGCTGATTACTGGGTGGCCACCCTGCTGGATTTCCGTTACAAGGACAACGTGCCGTCCTTAATTACCTCACTGGAGCGTGATCGTAAGATGCGCGAGTACAAGCGCACGCTGGTAGACGCGCTGCTGGTGGCATTCCCACTTGGAAGCGGGGGTACGGTGGAAGCACAAAGTGAAGGCAGAGGAGGAGGAAGAGGTCGCCAACGCAGCCGGGGCACCGCCAGCACCTCGGAAGGCAGGGTTAGCATGGCCGAAATGTGGAAAAGCTTTGTCAGCACGCAACAACAACCAGCACCACCAGCTGAGATGGAACGTCTTAGCAGGAGGCAGCATTTCACCAACATGGTGGAGCAGTATGTGTGCACACGCCTACATGTACTGAATGATGGGTCTGCCCCCTTCAACTTCTGGGTCTCCAAATTGGGCACATGGCCTGAGTTTGCCCTTTACGCCTTGGAGGTGCTGGCCTGCCCTGCAGCCAGTGTATTATCTGAACGTGTATTTAGCACGGCAGGGGACGTTATCACAGACAAGCGTAGCCGCATGTCCAGAGCCAATGTGGACAAGCTCACGTTCATTAACCTCCTAGGCGGTCTTTTTTCTGCTAGGAGTGGTAACCCCGAGCCAGACTCGGGCTTGCGTGCAGGATACAGGGGGGAAGTTACTTACCTTTATGTCAAAAGTGATTTTAGACAGCTAGAAAACACCGATAAAAAATTAGAATCACAATTTATCATCAAACAATAAATTTAATGACAGCGAATATTCTGCAACTGAGCAAATTTCAGTTTTTGAAGTTCTCGTTAGGCTATGTTGTTCTCCAATATTTGATATATATATATTGTACCATCATCCCACATTGTTATAAGAAAAAGTATGTGTTTGGAGATACGGGACTGTCAAGGGTACATATTCACAAAAAGATTGCATATATGATAAAAATGGTATTTTATTAACACACAAAAAAAGATTTTTTTTAAAAGAAATATATTTAAATGACCTCGTATACAACAGTACAAAATATATCGAAGTTCAGGGGTTTATGCATACAATCCCTAATGGAACTAAACATATTCATGTACTAGAGACACGCAAGTCAAGGTACTTGTCCATTTATTCTCGACATGTTTCGCCAGGGTGGCTTCTTCAGGAGACAAGGGTAAAGTACAAGTAAAGGATGAGAAGAGTTTATAAGGTTGTTTCCTTGTTTCTAGAATATGCATATAAAGAAGAAATAATAAGTAACAATTAAATATTTATACATTTACAATAATGCTGTACCATAAATGCCAATGCTATGTGCAAGAGAGAATTCTCCCGAGTGTATGCCCGACCTCTTACCTCCAAATTAAGAGAGTCTACATACTCCCAAGGACATCAGATGTGAAAAATTGTGGCAGATCCGCGGTAAGGCGTCTTACCCAGAAACTCCAGAGGGGGCTTCTACCCAAAAAGGCCTGAGCCAGGAACAGTGGCTAGGGAGCCGTAGGGGGAGAGTGGAATCCTATTGATCTAAAGTTGAATTATCATAGGGCCTGTAAAGTACAAAGTAGTACTTATTAACTGTACACGTAAAGTAAAAAATAATAATACATAGCCAAAATAGCAGAGGCAGTCTGATCAGGTCCCATATTATATCCGACTGAACCTACCTCAATGGCACCTTATTGAAGAAAAACTTATAGGAGGCTCGGGTCTGCCTTCAAAGAAGGAAGGGAGAGACAATATCTTCTAAATGTTCAAAGAAAAATAAATTTCTGTAAATAAAGAAGATGAAAAAATACTAAAAAAATTACCACATTATGTATATAATATCTCTGCTATATACCCCAATGGTTTCTAGCCCCCCTACCTTATGGTGGAGTGCGTAAGTCACCAGATCAGGGTATTACAGGGATTTTCCCATCGATAGCAGCGGCTCCCAGTAAGGGGTAAAATATACCCGCTGGGTCCTATAAAATTTTATATGAGTATAAGTAAAAGTGCCTTTAATAGGTAATTATATGGAGGAATACCTCCATAGACAAAAGTTGTAGCCAATGTAGTTACCTAGAGTCGAGTCCCTCCACGTTTGCCGAGCCTCCAATTCTCACCACAGCCTGACATGCAGTCAGGCTGGGCTTAAATGGTCTCCCCCCCCGTGGCGCCAATTGCGTGGCGTGTGACGTCATGCTACGCCGGCGTCACGCGGACATAATGGCGGGAACCGATGCGGCGCCGACTGAACACCCCGTGGCCGGAAGTAAACGTCACTTCCTGCCGGCCACGGAACCGGAAGTGGATGTAATCCCCGGCGCGCTGCTGTAAAGGCCAATTGTGGACATCCTCTGCTGACACTACTTGTCAGAGAGGAGTCCACAGAGGCAGAGTGGAAATTTGACTTGCAGACTAGGTCGAGCCGGCGCCGCAGAGCGGTCCCCGCTACCGGATGCATGATGGGAACTTGGAACCGCCACCTGATATGGGGGCGCGCACATAGCCCCACCATGCTTCCGGAGTAAGCCCATACAGCTCCCCTAAGCCCAAAGCTCCGGCCCAATGGGTTCACCCCCCCCCCCCCCCCCCCCCCCCCCCGAAAAAACAAGAAACGAGGGGAGAGGAGAGGAAGTTGTAGATGTTGATAAAACCTGGGGCAACGTAGTTAGCGCACATCTGTCAGAACAAAGGGAGAAGAAACGAATTACATAAAGACATTATTGGGGCACCATAGCAAGAACATTTATCCAATACAGCATTTTATTGGTTTATATACATAAAGTACATTAAGACATCCATGTGCCCCTAGATCGGGCCACATCATTTTCTATTTAGACATAGATAAGCAAATGATGATGATAATGAAATTGCTTCACCCCTACGCAGAGGGGGGAGTCAAAGAGATGAAAAGAAAAGAAAAAAAAAAAAAAATTTAATAAAAAAAAAAAAAAAAAAACAAAAAAAAAAAGATGAGCATACTCCGGATCAAAAGTGGACAGAACCGAATATGGCACCCTAAAAGAGAGCCAGTACAGTAATGCTGGCAGGGGTGTATTTGCAACATCGGGACCTGAGATACAACCTACATGTAACTGACGGGGAAAATGAGGATAAGGGATAACCAGTATTTTAAAGAAAAGGTTTAAAACTAATTCCCTCATTGAGGCCCGGATGCCGGGTCGCTTTTAAAAGGTAGATCCATCTTGTTTCGATTTGCAATAGTTTCCTATCTAGGTCACCCCCCCGTTCTTGTTGGGGCAGATGTTCAAGGCTATAAAAGCCCACATAGTCAAGATTGAATTTATGATATAAGCCGACATGGCGGCTGATAGGGGTCTCCATTTTGTGTTTGGAAATAAGAGATACATGGTCTCTTATGCGGCAAAAAAATGGGCGTTTTGTTTTCCCTACATAAAATGCTCCACAAGAGCACTTCATCAGGTATACTGATCCCACAGATTGGCAGTTTGTTCGATATTTTGGGGTCCAGGTTTTACCGTCCGGCAGATCTATACTCCTGCCCTCTATAATGAAACGGCAGAAACTACATTTACCGCAACGGTATGTCCCTGGAGTCTTTTTGGTAGATACTTGTTCATTCGTATGATGGCTACTTACAAGAGTATCTCGCAAGGAGCGTGATCTCTTATATGTAATTTCTGGATATGGTTTGATGTGTTTGGAAATTTTTTGATCAGTGGATAGGAGATACCAAAATTTTTTATAAATGTTGCGTACCTTTTTATGTTGCCTACTGTACTTAGTGATAATTCGTGTACTATCCTGCGTTTTTACACGTCTGGGTTTATATAGCAGCAGCTGTCTATTAGTGCCCGCTACCTGGTTATATGCCCTCCGGAGGCATGTTTTACTGTACCCTCTCAATAAGAGACGATCACGCAAGAGGTTTGCCTCCCGCTGAAAATCAGCAAAGTGCGTACAGTTCCGTTTAATCCGTAAAAACTGACTATAAGGGATGCTCCTAATCAGTTTTTCGGGATGTGAGCTACTCGCATGTAGCATACTGTTGCCTGCAGATGCTTTTCTGTAGAGAGTGGAGCACAAGGTTCCCTTCTCATCCACAAACAGTTCAACATCAAGAAAAGTTATCCTCTGTTGGTCGTAGTTAAAGGTGAACTTGAGATTGTATTCATTGAACTGTAGTTCATCCAAAAATATCACCAAATCATCCCTTGATCCTGACCATATCATGAGGACGTCATCAATGTAACGACTCCACGATACGATTTTGCCAATAGATTCAATTTTGTTCTCATCTGAGAACAGGTCACGCTCCCACCCCCCCAGGTACAGGTTCGCATAGGAGGGCGCACATTTAGCTCCCATAGCGACACCCTGCACCTGGAGGTAGTGGGAGCGTTTAAATACAAATATGTTGTGCATCAGAATGAAACTGAGTAGTTCCAAAACAAATTCGTTGTACTTCCAAGAGTCTATATCTCTTTCCATCAAAAATTCACCTATCACTTCAACACCTTTCTTGTGAGGTATTGAGTTATAGAGAGCCTCTATATCTATAGCCACAAGCCATGCGTTGGGGGGTATTTGTAGACCATCTGTACTTTTAAGAAGTTCTATGGTATCCTTGACATATGAAAATAAACATTTGACATGTGGATAAAGATACTCATCAACCAATTGGCTGGCTCTTTCTGTTAGAGATCCGCAGCCTGAGATTATAGGGCGGCCTGGTGGAGATGTTAAGCTCTTATGTACCTTTGGCAAGGCATAAAATGTCGGGGTAGTGAAAATGGTCATGTCCAGATATTCAAAGGTCTTGACATCTATGATGCCATTCATACGTGCCTTTAATATGATTGCTCTATATTTGTTCATGTAATAGTTGACATGAGAAGCTGGAACCTTTCTGTACCATACCTTGTTGGATATTATATCCAAACACATCCTTTCATAGTTTTCTATATCCAGTATGACCAAATTCCCGCCCTTATCGGACGGTTTAATTATGATATTATTGTTTGATTTTAAATTGTGTAAAGCTTCTTTCAGTTCTTTTGGGAGATTGGTCTGTATTCCACCCTTCCAATTAGTAGATTCTATCTCCTTTGTGACTTGAATCACAAAGGCCCAAATGTTGGAATTGCCCTGTAGAACAGGAAAAGACCTTGATTTGGGCTTATAAGTCTTAGTAGTACCAAAAATGGGCCCACAGGACCCCGAGGGGCCTGGGAGGCGAGAGCAAAGGGGAGGAAAAGTAACTCCCGTCTGAGTGAGGGGGGGTGTACAGTTGGTAAATGACCAACCCTCCTCCTCTGGGTTGCTCTCGTCCCACAGGTCCATCAGGTCCCGTAGGGCTCGTAGGTCCTCAAAGGTGACCCCTTCCATGTTGGAGTTATTTTGTTCATTCGCTGGGGCATCAGGAGGTGTTTTGTCATAAATGACCTTATACATCAACCGACGTGCAAACAAATGAAGGTCTTTGACTAATTCAAATTTGTCCGCATCTTCATCCGGACAGAATGTGAGACCTAATTGCAGTACTTTAGCCTCATTGTCCGAAAGTGGATATGAGGATAAATTTATAATATCAAAACTGTCCCGACTCTCCGAAATAGGGGGGCCGGGACACGCTATTTTAAAGGCTGATTTGTTTTTTTCAGAGGTGTGACCAAAGGCAAACTACGTTTGCGATCGCCAAGATTACTGGAGAAAATTGGGGCCGTTTTGGCTTCAATGTGTGAGCCTGAATTGAGGGGGCCTTGTTCAGGGCCCTGTGTAGGGAGACCCGCCACCAGGGAGATAGAGTCAATGTTCCTGGTGGGAGTGGTTAGTGATACAAGAGAATGATTCAATGTACTATTTGATAAGGTCGTGTTTAAGGTAGTACTATTTTTGCTCTGATGAGAGCGTATTTTCTTATCCTTACTATTAATTTTGTCCTCAGATCTTGGTTGGCTTTGTGAGCTAGTTACGCTATCTTTCTTCCTTTTGCGAATCGCCCCCCCCTGTTGGGTTTTTTCCTTACGTACAGCAATCGGTACAAACGACGTTGAGGAAATGGATGATGTATCCAGATCCCCAAGGTCCAGATTGGGTATGTGTGAACCCTGATTTGGTTTCTCCCGTCTGGGGGGGTATTTGTTTGGTTGGTTCCATTTGTATGCTTGTTCATAAGTGTAGGCCTTTTTGTCCCGTTGAAATTTATTTTCTTTAGATTTGATTATACTTGTCGCATATTTGGTTAGATGGTCTCTAAGATTTTTCTCCTTGTCCCCAAAACTGGCATGGGATCCCAGATTGGCATGCTCAGCCTGCCATTTCAGGATTTCAAGATCCAGTTCAGCAATATCAGTGTCATATTGTTCACTAAGAATCCGCATCATTTGCAAAGAGCATGTCTGCAGGTTCTCTTCCCAAATTTTTTTGGTATTTGGTTCTACTTTTTTGATGTTTGGAAAGATCTGTATACGAAGGCCCCAGGGTACTATCATATTGGATCTATACTTATCAAAGAATTCTTTATGCCAAAAAAGGCGAGTCTTTTTTTCAACCAGTCGCTGAAGACCGGAAAAGTATGCATTCACGTCCGTTTCACTAATGTCTTCCTTGGAACGAAAAAGGTTAACATCTGTCACAAAACCCCCCCAGGCTTGACCACAGTATTCTGACATGCTTGCAGAAGAGAAAAAGGTATCTAATATTCCACTTACCCTGTTGTCCCCTCCCTGGTAGATGTAAATTACCTAACACATAAGGGTGGACTCACAGGATCGGATGTGTAGATCGTATTCAATTCGGTTCGGCCCATATGTCCAGAGCATGCTCATCATAAAAGATACACAAAATAAAGTAAACAATTATTTACATATAAATGTTTTCATAGAGGTATCTAATATTCCAATGTTTTTAGTCAATTTTATACAAAAAAGCGCAACCATGAAAAAAAAAATAATAATAATAAACAGACAGACGAAAAGCACATTCCAGTCCGTATAGGACTATAGAGGTGTTTGGGTCTGTAAGTTGGTTAATTTGTATGTGGAAAACGAGATAGCCAACGAGAGAAATGTATCGTGGGTGTTTTGACCACCCTGGGTATAGAATTTTTGAAGTTCTCGTTAGGCTATGTTGTTCTCCAATATTTGATATATATATATTGTACCATCATCCCACATTGTTATAAGAAAAAGTATGTGTTTGGAGATACGGGACTGTCAAGGGTACATATTCACAAAAAGATTGTATATATGATAAAAATGGTATTTTATTAACACACAAAAAAAGATTTTTTTTAAAAAGAAATATATTTAAATGACCTCGTATACAACAGTACAAAATATATCGAAGTTCAGGGGTTTATGCATACAATCCCTAATGGAACTAAACATATTCATATACTAGAGACACGCAAGTCAAGGTACTTGTCCATTTATTCTCGACATGTTTCGCCAGGGTGGCTTCTTCAGGAGACAAGGGTAAAGTACAAGTAAAGGATGAGAAGAGTTTATAAGGTTGTTTCCTTGTTTCTAGAATATGCATATAAAGAAGAAATAATAAGTAACAATTAAATATTTATACATTTACAATAATGCTGTACCATAAATGCCAATGCTATGTGCAAGAGAGAATTCTCCCGAGTGTATGCCCGACCTCTTACCTCCAAATTAAGAGAGTCTACATACTCCCAAGGACATCAGATGTGAAAAATTGTGGCAGATCCGCGGTAAGGCGTCTTACCCAGAAACTCCAGAGGGGGCTTCTACCCAAAGAGGCCTGAGCCAGGAACAGTGGCTAGGGAGCCGTAGGGGGAGAGTGGAATCCTATTGATCTAAAGTTGAATTATCATAGGGCCTGTAAAGTACAAAGTAGTACTTATTAACTGTACACATAAAGTAAAAAATAATAATACATAGCCAAAATAGCAGAGGCAGTCTGATCGGGTCCCATATTATATCCGACTGAACCTACCTCAATGGCACCTTATTGAAGAAAAACTTATAGGAGGCTCGGGTCTGCCTTCAAAGAAGGAAGGGAGAGACAATATCTTCTAAATGTTCAAAGAAAAATAAATTTCTGTAAATAAAGAAGATGAAAAAATACTAAAAAAAATACCACATTATGTATATAATATCTCTGCTATATACCCCAATGGTTTCTAGCCCCCCTACCTTATGGTGGAGTGCGTAAGTCACCAGATCAGGGTATTACAGGGATTTTCCCATCGATAGCAGCGGCTCCCAGTAAGGGGTAAAATATACCCGCTGGGTCCTATAAAATTTTATATGAGTATAAGTAAAAGTGTCTTTAATAGGTAATTATATGGAGGGATACCTCCATAGACAAAAGTTGTAGCCAATGTAGTTACCTAGAGTCGAGTCCCTCCACGTTTGCCGAGCCTCCAATTCTCACCACAGCCTGACATGCAGTCAGGCTGGGCTTAAATAGTCTCCCCCCCGTGGCGCCAATTGCGTGGCGTGTGACGTCACGCTACGCCGGCGTCACGCGGACATAATGGCGGGAACCGATGCGGCGCCGACTGAACACCCCGTGGCCGGAAGTAAACGTCACTTCCTGCCGGCCACGGAACCGGAAGTGGATGTAATCCCCGGCGCGCTGCTGTAAAGGCCAATTGTGGACATCCTCTGCTGACACTACTTGTCAGAGAGGAGTCCACAGAGGCAGAGTGGAAATTTGACTTGCAGACTAGGTCGAGCCGGCGCCGCAGAGCGGTCCCCGCTACCGGATGCATGATGGGAACTTGGAACCGCCACCTGATATGGGGGCGCGCACATAGCCCCACCATGCTTCCGGAGTAAGCCCATACAGCTCCCCTAAGCCCAAAGCTCCGGCCCAATGGGTTCACCCCCACCCCCCCCCCCCCCCCCCCCGAAAAAACAAGAAACGAGGGGAGAGGAGAGGAAGTTGTAGATGTTGATAAAACCTGGGGCAACGTAGTTAGCGCACATCTGTCAGAACAAAGGGAGAAGAAACGAATTACATAAAGACATTATTGGGGCACCATAGCAAGAACATTTATCCAATACAGCATTTTATTGGTTTATATACATAAAGTACATTAAGACATCCATGTGCCCCTAGATCGGGCCACATCATTTTCTATTTAGACATAGATAAGCAAATGATGATGATAATGAAATTGCTTCACCCCTACGCAGAGGGGGGAGTCAAAGAGATGAAAAGAAAAGAAAAAAAAAAAAAATTTAATAAAATGAAAAAACAAAAAAAAAAAAAAAACAAAAAGATGAGCATACTCCGGATCAAAAGTGGACAGAACCGAATATGGCACCCTAAAAGAGAGCCAGTACAGTAATGCTGGCAAGGGTGTATTTGCAACATCGGGACCTGAGATACAACCTACATGTAACTGACGGGGAAAATGAGGATAAGGGATAACCAGTATTTTAAAGAAAAGGTTTAAAACTAATTCCCTCATTGAGGCCCGGATGCCGGGTCGCTTTTAAAAGGTAGATCCATCTTGTTTCGATTTGCAATAGTTTCCTATCTAGGTCACCCCCCCGTTCTTGTTGGGGCAGATGTTCAAGGCTATAAAAGCCCACATAGTCAAGATTGAATTTATGATATAAGCCGACATGGCGGCTGATAGGGGTCTCCATTTTGTGTTTGGAAATAAGAGATACATGGTCTCTTATGCGGCAAAAAAATGGGCGTTTTGTTTTCCCTACATAAAATGCTCCACAAGAGCACTTCATCAGGTATACTGATCCCACAGATTGGCAGTTTGTTCGATATTTTGGGGTCCAGGTTTTACCGTCCGGCAGATCTATACTCCTGCCCTCTATAATGAAACGGCAGAAACTACATTTACCGCAACGGTATGTCCCTGGAGTCTTTTTGGTAGATACTTGTTCATTCGTATGATGGCTACTTACAAGAGTATCTCGCAAGGAGCGTGATCTCTTATATGTAATTTCTGGATATGGTTTGATGTGTTTGGAAATTTTTTGATCAGTGGATAGGAGATACCAAAATTTTTTATAAATGTTGCGTACCTTTTTATGTTGCCTACTGTACTTAGTGATAATTCGTGTACTATCCTGCGTTTTTACACGTCTGGGTTTATATAGCAGCAGCTGTCTATTAGTGCCCGCTACCTGGTTATATGCCCTCCGGAGGCATGTTTTACTGTACCCTCTCAATAAGAGACGATCACGCAAGAGGTTTGCCTCCCGCTGAAAATCAGCAAAGTGCGTACAGTTCCGTTTAATCCGTAAAAACTGACTATAAGGGCTTTTATAGCCTTGAACATCTGCCCCAACAAGAACGGGGGGGTGACCTAGATAGGAAACTATTGCAAATCGAAACAAGATGGATCTACCTTTTAAAAGCGACCCGGCATCCGGGCCTCAATGAGGGAATTAGTTTTAAACCTTTTCTTTAAAATACTGGTTATCCCTTATCCTCATTTTCCCCGTCAGTTACATGTAGGTTGTATCTCAGGTCCCGATGTTGCAAATACACCCCTGCCAGCATTACTGTACTGGCTCTCTTTTAGGGTGCCATATTCGGTTCTGTCCACTTTTGATCCGGAGTATGCTCATCTTTTTGTTTTTTGTTTTTTTGTTTTTTCATTTTATTAAATTTTTTATTTTTTTTTCTTTTCTTTTCATCTCTTTGACTCCCCCCTCTGCGTAGGGGTGAAGCAATTTCATTATCATCATCATTTGCTTATCTATGTCTAAATAGAAAATGATGTGGCCCGATCTAGGGGCACATGGATGTCTTAATGTACTTTATGTATATAAACCAATAAAATGCTGTATTGGATAAATGTTCTTGCTATGGTGCCCCAATAATGTCTTTATGTAATTCGTTTCTTCTCCCTTTGTTCTGACAGATGTGCGCTAACTACGTTGCCCCAGGTTTTATCAACATCTACAACTTCCTCTCCTCTCCCCTCGTTTCTTGTTTTTTCGGGGGGGGGGGGGGGGGGGGTGAACCCATTGGGCCGGTGCTTTGGGCTTAGGGGAGCTGTATGGGCTTACTCCGGAAGCATGGTGGGGCTATGTGCGCGCCCCCATATCAGGTGGCGGTTCCAAGTTCCCATCATGCATCCGGTAGCGGGGACCGCTCTGCGGCGCCGGCTCGACCTAGTCTGCAAGTCAAATTTCCACTCTGCCTCTGTGGACTCCTCTCTGACAAGTAGTGTCAGCAGAGGATGTCCACAATTGGCCTTTACAGCAGCGCGCCGGGGATTACATCCACTTCCGGTTCCGTGGCCGGCAGGAAGTGACGTTTACTTCCGGCCACGGGGTGTTCAGTCGGCGCCGCATCGGTTCCCGCCATTATGTCCGCGTGACGCCGGCGTAGCGTGACGTCACACGCCACGCAATTGGCGCCACGGGGGGGGAGACTATTTAAGCCCAGCCTGACTGCATGTCAGGCTGTGGTGAGAATTGGAGGCTCGGCAAACGTGGAGGGACTCGACTCTAGGTAACTACATTGGCTACAACTTTTGTCTATGGAGGTATCCCTCCATATAATTACCTATTAAAGACACTTTTACTTATACTCATATAAAATTTTATAGGACCCAGCGGGTATATTTTACCCCTTACTGGGAGCCGCTGCTATCGATGGGAAAATCCCTGTAATACCCTGATCTGGTGACTTACGCACTCCACCATAAGGTAGGGGGGCTAGAAACCATTGGGGTATATAGCAGAGATATTATATACATAATGTGGTATTTTTTTAGTATTTTTTCATCTTCTTTATTTACAGAAATTTATTTTTCTTTGAACATTTAGAAGATATTGTCTCTCCCTTCCTTCTTTGAAGGCAGACCCGAGCCTCCTATAAGTTTTTCTTCAATAAGGTGCCATTGAGGTAGGTTCAGTCGGATATAATATGGGACCCGATCAGACTGCCTCTGCTATTTTGGCTATGTATTATTATTTTTTACTTTATGTGTACAGTTAATAAGTACTACTTTGTACTTTACAGGCCCTATGATAATTCAACTTTAGATCAATAGGATTCCACTCTCCCCCTACGGCTCCCTAGCCACTGTTCCTGGCTCAGGCCTCTTTGGGTAGAAGCCCCCTCTGGAGTTTCTGGGTAAGACGCCTTACCGCGGATCTGCCACAATTTTTCACATCTGATGTCCTTGGGAGTATGTAGACTCTCTTAATTTGGAGGTAAGAGGTCGGGCATACACTCGGGAGAATTCTCTCTTGCACATAGCATTGGCATTTATGGTACAGCATTATTGTAAATGTATAAATATTTAATTGTTACTTATTATTTCTTCTTTATATGCATATTCTAGAAACAAGGAAACAACCTTATAAACTCTTCTCATCCTTTACTTGTACTTTACCCTTGTCTCCTGAAGAAGCCACCCTGGCGAAACATGTCGAGAATAAATGGACAAGTACCTTGACTTGCGTGTCTCTAGTATATGAATATGTTTAGTTCCATTAGGGATTGTATGCATAAACCCCTGAACTTCGATATATTTTGTACTGTTGTATACGAGGTCATTTAAATATATTTCTTTTTAAAAAAATCTTTTTTTGTGTGTTAATAAAATACCATTTTTATCATATATACAATCTTTTTGTGAATATGTACCCTTGACAGTCCCGTATCTCCGAGCAAATTTCAGTGTTTTTGATTTGATTACATTATTGAATCATTTTTTATATATATTTTTATTATATTATAATTTATTATTTTGTGTTTCAAACTTTATCATACCCGGGATGTCTACTAGACTCTGGTTCGGACAGATTTAAGTGAGTTATTCATAAGAATTGCATGCCTACAATATAAAAACGCCAAATTTCCATGTAAAATAATTGTACCGCTTTCAGCACAAAATTCCAGACAGAATCATACCGCCAGGGAGGTTAAAATGAACCAGGCATGGATCCCACAGGACTTGTCCATACCTTGTGCAGAATAGACACGTATACCGGTGTTCTGACAAAAACTGTCTGGACATCGGATAGTGTCCGGCCACTTACTGCGCAGGCGCAGTGCTTGCGCAGTACGGAAGGACAAGGAGATTCACAAAATATCCAAAGATGAACGGCGCCTGCGCAGTGAGTGCAGGTTCAAGCCCCACCATCCAAGTGGACATACGGTAGCACATAGTAACAGGGCCCCTCACGGGCTCGCTTGGCTAGGCTTCAACCTCGGATGATGTGGCTTGAACCTGGAGTCACCGCGCATCGTCTTCGGAGAGTTTCGAAATCCCCTTGTCCTACGTACTGAGCAAGTACTGGGCGGACACTATGCGACGGGGGACAGAATTTGACACATCACCACTAGCCTTACCCAGCCATTGTATTTTTGAACCAGTGTTGGCTACCTCGTCCTCCTCCACCGCCGCTTCCACCTAAACCGCCACATCCACCGCCACCTCAACCTCCTACTCCATATGGACTTTGTCCTCCTAGGTCAAGAATATCATTTTTTAATTTTTTTAATTTCCAAGTATTTTATTTTTCCACTATCTTATCCATTAAATTTAAGATTTATTTCCAGAAAGTGCGTATTCTGGGGCATTCCCACCATATGTGCGGCATCGTGCCGTTGAGTTTCTGAGGTTCTTAATAACTTCCTGTACCTCTTCTGCTGAGAAGGGGGCCTCCAGCATATTATTATTATTTTAATTTTTTTATGTTATTTTAAGTTATTTCCCTATCCACAATTGTTTGCAGGGCACTCGACATTTTATTGCCATTTGCAGCCCTCTAGCCCTTTCCATTACTTTTTTACAGCCATTTTAGTCTTGAAAAGTTCGGGTCCCCATTGACTTCAATGGGGTTCGGATTTCAGGGTCAACTTCGGGTCAAGTTCAGTCCCGAACCCAGACTTTTTTCCGAAGTTCGCCGAACCCGCCGAACCCGAACATCCAGGTGTCCGCTCAACTCTACTTTGAGAAACTTTTCTATTAAACAATATTATGCTGTATTTTTCTAGTTTCTATAACTCCCTTGGGTCTTTTGTACAGAGCTATATGTCATTAACACTTAAAATAAGAAAGTATAGGATCTATTCAGTGCATTGTACTTTGGTGCACAATTTAAATTGCCATCACCACAATAAGTTTATTGTCATAATATTGTGGGGATGGTTGCCAAGCAGTAGAATAGGCATGTGAGCTGCTGGCCTCATGCATCCTTCTTGGGATTGAGTTTGTAGTTGTGCCATGATAGGCAGCTGTTTTCAGAGAAGTGGAGGAGCCTGGAGTGCTGGCGATGGACCCGACAAGAGGAGGAACGAAGCCGCACGGAGTGGGTAGGTATAAACCTGCTTCTTTTTTAAATTTATTTATTTTTGGTTATCAGGATTAGGATTGAGCCGAACACCCCCCGATTCGGTTCACAGCAGAACATGCGAACAGGCAAAAAATGTGTTTAAATGCGCCAACACTGTTAAAGTCTATGGGACATGAATATGAATAATCAAAAGTGCTAATTTTAAAGGCTTATATGCAAGTTATTGTCATAAAAAGTGTTTGGGGACCTGGGTCCTGCCCCAGGGGACATGTATCAATGCAAAAAAAAGATTTAAAAACTGATTTTTTTTTTGGTAGCAGTGATTTTAATAATGCTTAAAATGAAACAATACAAGTGAAATATTCCTTTAAATTTTGTACCTGTGTATAGTATGCCTGTAAAGTGGTGCATGTTTCCCGTGTTTAGAAATAAAGGACATCAAGCTGCATTCGTCTTTAGAGTATGTTTACTTCAGAATACGCACTGTACAGAGGATCACATCTTCCAAGGGAATGTGATAACGAATACAAAGTAATACAGACTTTTATAGTAAAATCATTACATTGAATCCAATGACGGGCATACACCCAAGTTACAATATACGTAATACATTCCTTGCTAATTGTTAAAACATTACATTTGGTCATTCTGACCCAACTAGATCATCAAGTGAAAGGTTAGTTTGACAGAGTGAAGATTGATTATACCAAGGGAGTAATTAACTTTTGACAGGGGCTTTCCATATCAACAATCTTTTCCCAGAATTTTATCATGTTATTGGCAGAACATATCATGTCAAAGGGGAGAGCATAAAGACACAAACAAGACATGTGTTGCAATACAAGAAGAATTACAGAAACATTAAGAAGAATATATTTTCATATTGAAGGGGAACTCTGACTAGTATACAGACAGATAGATATATATGCTTTGTTATATTTTCATATCTTCACAGTCCCCCCTATGTTTCGAATTCTTCGGTATTCCTTTAAACTTCCTCTGTGTCTTTAGGCTGATCTGTGTCTTTGGGCTGGTCTCCAGGTATTCGGGTTACCATTTCATGAGCAGTTTGGACTCGAGACCTTTTGGGCTCAAAAGAACCAGTATTAGTACAAGCTTTACAAATAGCATTACAAGTACCTGTAGTTATTTTCAGACAACACTTACACAACATAGGTGCACATTTGATTATAAGGATTATAAGTACAATAATACCAACAATATATAGTATACCGTGTAGTATGCCAGAAAGCCATCCTCCAAGACCAGAAAACCATTTGAGGGGATTGAGCCAGGAGAGCCAGCTCTCCCAACCTTCACCAATCCAAGCAGTCTCAGTATGCTCTTTTCGGAAGTGGACTTTCAATCGCTGTACTTGTTCTACATGTGAAATGATAGCATCTTCAGCCGTAGTATCATTTCCAATATAGTTACAGCAAGTGGTTCCCACTATGGTGCATATTCCTCCCTGACTGGCAGTAAGATAATCCAACACCAGCCGGTGTTGCAAAATCTCTCTCTTGATCATCTTCAGTTCAGTGGCCATGGTTATAAAGTTCCTATCATATAGTGCAGTGATATTATCCATAAGATCTGCAAGGTCAATGATGAAACTAAAAGCCTTCTTAAGACAACATCTGTTCACCCAAGGGATCGAGAATATTGGCTTGATTTCCCTATCATGTGAATCTATACCTGTACTGCTACCAGTGGGCCCAGGGGAAAGTGGTGATTCATCCGGAACAGTTTCTACCTCTCTAATCCCACCTTCCCCCTCTTTACCCAGGGCCGCCTCTTGGTCCTCAATGGTTTCCTCATCATCAATGGTTCCCTCATCATCCTGATCAGGGGTATCCTCACCTATCGGGATTGTCTGAATTGGGAGATCCCTTTTAAAGATATGGCTGGGAATCTTATGGAGCTGTGTTTCCTTGAACCCCTCATTACTCATATACCAGGTAGCAGGTATAACTCTTCCAAAGTAACAAACTCCCATTGAATTTAAGGGAACCCATGTATAGGCCTTTTTACCGCATATGAAATAATACCCTGGTGGGGCTGAACAAGCATGTTGAAAGTTATACCCCTGTAAACACATCAATAATTTCATATTATTCTGCCTAGAATCCTGGCGAAGCGTGTGTGCATATAGCTCCCGGTATCTATCAGTGCTCCATACAGTATCCTTTCCATCAAACCAATACCTGATGGCAGCATCATCCATACAGTTGGAGTTCCCTATGGATCGGGTTGTGTCTCTATAACCCTGTGCACGCTGTTCAGGGGAGTAGGTTCGAGTAAAATTTATACAAACTGCAGGGACTCTTATTGGTGAATTAGTAAACAACAGCAGCGAGATTGCCCTGTCAACCATTGTCCTGCTTACATTGTTAAAGTGTGCTCCTTCTTCTATCTCATTCAGAGTACTAGGCACTCCTAATAGTGGCATAGTCTTATGCGAGATAGGTGCATGTGTGCATATCCAACAATCACTGATACCCAGCTTTTTTGCAGCTTGCAGATGCATTGATACAAACGAGTTATGGAAGGGCTCAGCTAACTGGGCATGATAGTCATGTGCTTCTCTTTTCCATCTTTGTTCAGGACTCACAAGGTTCTCAGACCGTAGGACTTTTTGTAAGATGGTGGCATTCAGGAGGAGGATATCCTGTGTCTTACCCTTTGTCTCTTGATAGGTCCATTCATATGTCATCACAATAATCCATACCATTGCTCCACCTCCAAGGATGATACTCCAAAGCCTCACATCCGGTTTAGGCCCCAAAAGATTCATTCTGCTTTCTTTTGGCTTGAGCACGAGTTAACGGTGGAGATGACCTGGAAGGTAAGGGTAAAGAATAATTCTTGCCAGCAGCAGACTGACTTACTTCAGGTGGAGCCACAGTTCTCTTGCAATGTGAACCATGCACCCAGTACTTATAGTCTTTCAGCTTCACAGCCGTGGGAGACACTAGAATGATCTGGAAAGGTCCTTTCCATCTAGGGGATAAAGTGGTCCGAGGTGTGTGGTTCTTGATGTACACCCAGTCTCCTGACTTTAGTCCATGAGTTCTTTCACTTGTATCCACTGGTTGTCCTGCCTTGGCTCTGGAAAAGGTATCAGAAAACACATTTGCCAATTTGTGTACATAGTCTATCATGGCATCTTGACCATTTATCAAAGTCACTGTTTCTGGTGGTGCAGGTGCTGCAGGTAACCTTTTAGGCGGTCGCCCAAACAGGATATCAAATGGGGACAATCCATGTTTCTCCTTTGGCGTGGTTCTAATGGTGGCCAGGACTATTGGCAGTGCTTCTACCCATGTACTTTTCCCATTAGCAGTTACCTTGGCCAAGTACCTTTTTAAAGTTTGATTACTTCGCTCTACCATGCCACTCGCCTGTGGCCTGTAAGGGGTATGTAGCTGCTGCTTCATCCACAACAGTTTAACCACTTCTGCCATTAGTTTGTTGTCAAAATGTGTACCTCTATCTGAAGAGATTATGGATCCTATTCCAAATCTAGGTATCAATTCTCTGGTGAGACATTTTACCACGGTTCGGGCATCGTTCCGAACACAGGGGTACGCCTCCAACCAACCCGAAAATTGATCCACGCAAGCCAAAAGATACTTAAACCGACCACAAGGGGGCATATCTGAGAAGTCAATTTGCACTATTTGAAATGGCTCCTCAGTATGTGGAATATGTTTCATAGGGGTTGGTACTGTCTTCCCAATGTTATGTTTCTGACATACCACACATTCGGTAATTTTATTAGCAGCATATGTATGAAACCCAGGAGCCCACCAGTGTTTGCCCACCATCCTACACATCCCCCCTGTTGAGACATGGCAAGGCCCATGACTCAAAAGGAACAAAGAAGGAAATAAGGTGGGCGGCGCAATCAATTTCTCTTGCAGACGCCACAAACCATCTTCACCACAAACTGCACCTTTTGTGGCCCAAGTAGATTTGTGGGGTGAGCTATCCTGTAAGGCTAGGATAATATTCAAGTCAACTTGGAGATCCATCAATGGGAATGCAGCAACTACTGGTGGCACATAAGAATGTATTGCATTCTTAGCATGCTCATCAGCTAATGCATTGCCCATTGATATTGTGTCTCCAGCTCCAGTATGAGCTTTACATTTAATGACAGCTACCTGAAGAGGCAGTAACACTGCAGTTAATAATCTGACAATTAAATCCTTGTGCTGAATTGGTGTACCTGCTGCTGTAAGGTAACCTCGCTCCTGCCACAATTGTGCAAAGCTATGCAGTATGCCTACAGCATATGCTGAGTCACTATAAATGTTTACAGTGTCACCCTCCGCAAGTTCCAAGGCAACACTGAGAGCTGTTAATTCCGCTGCCTGTGCTGACCTGGAATGCCGCAACACTTCAGCATGCAATAGTTTGTTCTCACCGTTCACCACTGCACAAGCGGCCAATGTAAGCCCATCAGGTCTCCTGAGAGATGAACCATCCACAAAAAGGTCTGCACATAGAGGCAGGCCAGAAATGGGTTCATCCCGCAGGTCTAATCTGGGTTTTGTCACTTCATCAATAGAGGTAGTACAGTCATGTGTCAGGTAGACAGAATCCTCAACTTCCTCATTGTCATCTTCCGGCAAGAAGGTGGCCGGATTCAGGGACTGGCAGCGCAGGATCTTGAGGTTGGAAGCTGACAGCAAAACCAAGTGATAATGTGTTATTCTTTGGACAGAAAAATGTTTAGTATAGGCACTATTCAACATAGCTTCCAGATCATGAGGACACATCAAGTATAAAGTAGAACCTAAGACAATATCTACAGTCTTTTCCACCAGTAGGGCAGCCGCCGCTACTGATTTCAAACATCCAGGAAGGCCTCTGGCTACAGTATCCAAAGGGTAACTATAGTACCCCACTGGGCGATGCTGAGCACAGATTCGTTGTGTCAACACTCCATTTGCATGTCCGTTCACTTCTGTACAGAACAAATAAAAATGTTTGCTATAATCTGGTAATCCTAGACTAGGCACTGATAGCAAAGCTTTTTTTATGATTTAAAATATTTCCTGACTGCTGGAGTCAATTCATCAGAAGTGAATCTATAAGAGCTTTTTGTATGTCCTTTCAGCAATTCCTGTAAGGGACCTACAATTGTGGAATATTGGGGCAAAAATTGCCTGCAGTATCCCACTAAACCAAGGAAAGCTCTCAATTGTTTCAGAGTTGTAGGCATTACTTGTTTAGCGATAACTTTTTTCCTTTTATCAGTTAGGTGCTTAATGCCTTGAGAGATGCAATGACCTAAATATTGCACTTTTGTTTTTACCCACTGTATTTTGGAAGCATCTACTCTTTGCCCAATTTTCGCTAAGAAGTTTAATAAAGAGATAGAATCTCCAGTGCAGGCCTGTTCACCCGATGAAGCTAACAAAAGATCATCAACATATTGTACCAACAATGAATCTCTTGGTGGCTGCCACTCATCCAACTTATCCTTCAGCGCCTGAGAAAAACAACTTGGGGAATCATGGTATCCCATAGGCAACCTTGTCCAGGTAAGCTGCCTTTTCTCAAACGTGAAAGCAAGCAGCCATTGATCATCCGGATGAACAGGTACACTGAAGAAAGCAGATGCTAAATCAATTACAGTGAAGTGAGTCGCTGATGGAGGAATTGTTGCTAGAATAGTTGAAGGGTTTGGCACTACAGGAACTGATGGTATAATTACCTTATTCACTGCACGTAGGTCATGTACCAGTCTCCAGCGACAACTGTCTTCTCCGGTTTTTATTGGCTTAGGCACTGGGTAAATAGGGGTATTGGCTTGGCTTCTACAAGGGGTAAGCACACCCTCCTGTAGTAACTCCTCTATTACTGGCCTAATTCCTTCCACTGAGTCTGGTGACAAGGGGTATTGAGGTAGTCTAGGTACAGGTAAGGCAGGGTCCCTGTTCAGCCGAACAGGGGACACTTGCATAAGACCGGGAGTATTGGCTCCTGTCACCCATATGGAGGGGTCAATTTGTGCTTTTATTTCTGCTGTTATCCCCCCCTCTGCGTCTGACACCAACAAAGGCATAAATAGGAGGTCAGCTGCCTCCTCTTGTGCTCCTTGTGGTATATCAATTATAGTTTTCTCCGGTGATAAGGCAATAGTAACTCCCATTTTTGATAGCAGGTCCCTACCAAGTAAGTTACAGGGGGAATGTGGAGACAATACAAATGAATGTTCTATCGAGTGCTCGCCCATTTTAACTGTTACGGGTTTAGTCACTGCCGCTGACAATATATTGTTACTAACTCCAACCAAGGAAGTCCTTTCATTGGAGAGCGGCAATCTTGGGTCAGAAACATTCAACAGTGAGCGTGCCGCCCCCGTATCTGCTAACCCTTGTAAATTAACACCATTTACAGTAATTTCAAGCATGGGTTCATTAATAGAATCAATTTCAATAACAGTCAAAGCCCGCACCAATTCTTCCACATTGTCACCACATTCCGCCTCATCCTAGCGCCTCCTACAATCCCTGGCTAAATGTCCCCCCATACCACACTTGAAACAGGTAGGGGAGAATGGGGGACCAGGCTGCAGGGCTGGGGATCTTTGCCTGTTTGGGATGACTTGCTGGTACCGGGATTGTACTCTAGGGGCCCTACGCTGTCCTTCCCTCTGTCTCCAATTATCGCGTTTATTCTGAGGTGTTCCATAATTAGATATATATACTACTCCTGAAGGTGGGTAAGGGGGAGCTGCCACTGGTACCCCTTGTGGCGTTACTTGTACCGTAGACACTGGTACTGCCTTTGGTTCAGGAATTCTCTCCTTTACCTCAGGGGGTTGCATATTCATCATTTTAGTTTTTTCTTTTTTTTCTATTTTTTCTTTCCTTTTTTGTAAAACTTCATATGCTATCTGAGCAATTTCAACTAACTCAGGGGCAGCCTTTTTCCTCCATCCCACTGTTCGGAGCTCTATTTCTTCCCTAATTTCCGGTAACATTCCTCCTACTAAAACATTCACTAATTCTGGCCGTTTCATATCACCTTCATCATCAGCCATCCAATCCGTATGCTTCTGAATAGCATCCTTGAACCTTCCCCAATAATCTAATACATCCTCACCCTTTTTCTGAACAACATCCATCAGCACTCTCATATCCTGTCCTTTATCAAACGTTGCATTTACCCATAACTTTAAAACGTCATTCAACCTCTCAATTCCTTCCTCATATACATTCCTATTCTCTTCTACTTTCATTATGCCTTGCTCATAAGCATTTTTACCTTTTGCAAAAACATTCCACACATCCACATATTTCTCAGGTATAGCACAATCAATCAAAATCCACATATCCGTATATGTGGCATGCTGAGTTCTCTCCATCCACATCATTTTCTTATACCATTTCTTTGGACATTTTTCAATGTTTGGTAATTCAGAAACAATTGCCCTGATCTCACTCGGTTTCCATGGGATATAAACCTTACCTATCTGGGGCATAAATTTTTTTTATTTATATTCTTTATTTTTGATATAAAAAAATTCAAAATAGTACATAATATTTACAGTCATGCAGTCAACAGTTGCATCTATTCAGAGTACGTTTTTCCCCAATCCTCCTCCCCCCCCCCCCTCCCCTTCTATAAAATAAAAAACATCAAAAAACAAAAAAAATATTTTTCTAAAGAAACCTACCCCGTCTCGCTCACCCCCCTCCCATTCACCACAGTATTTTCTTCCATTATCCTAAAATATTGTTCTGTTTCCCTGAACTCAGTCCACTGTTGCCATATCCTCTGATATTTTTCTTCTAGATTCTCTAAGTTATGTATAGAATGTTCTATTATTCTTGTCCTCTCCACCCTCTCTACCCACTCTTTCATTGAGGGTATCTCCTGGGATTTCCAATAGCAAGGGACTAAAGCTTTGGCTGCGTTTAGCAGGTAAAGGATGAGGTTCCTCCCCTTCTGTTCCCTTCCCCTCTTCATGTAGTGGAAAAGACATACCCAGGGGAAACTCTTCACTCTAACTTGTGTTATATTAAAAATTATTTCTATTATTTGCTCCCAATATTTTTTTATTTTCGGGCAGTGCCACCACAGGTGCGAGAAGGACCCCGGCGTATTGCACCCTCGCCAACAGTTTGGAGAATTATCTCCACTGAGGGCGTTTGCTCCTTGAGGGGTTACATACCACCTGGCTAGAAGTTTGTATGACATTTCTACTGATTGTATATCTTTTGGGATAAAGACGCTTTCTAGAATTTTGTTCTTCTGTTCATCGGTATTTAAGGTGCCAATTTCCCTTTCCCATCTCCCTAGATACGCCGGGTATTCGTGTTCCGCCTCCCGCAGCAAGATTTTGTACGTCTTTGAGATCCTCTTCTCACAACTATTGGGGGATTCTATTGACTTTTCTAAAGGTCTAAGTTCCTTCTTGCCCCGTAGAGGTTTTGGAAGTGTATGTGTAAAGTGTAGTATTTGAGTGTATCGCCACTTGTCTAGTGCTCTGTGTCCCCACTTCCCAGTGATCTCATTGTAGGTGCTCATTCTATTCCCTTCCATCACATCTATAACTCTTAAATTCTCTTTATTGGACCACCTGCTAAAATAAATATATTCCTCCTTTCCTGGGAGGAAAAAATTTGTATCTAATAGTGGAATTAATGGGGAGTTATAGTCCCAATTGTGTCTTTTGTGTACTCCGTCCCAAATTTTTAGTGAGTGTTTTGTGAGTGTGGTTGTGTTTGGGCCTAATTGTCGATAATGTGCCGGTATCCATATAATTTCTCCTATTCTTGTTGTGCTCAACTTTTTTTCTAACTCCACCCAACTTTTCTCCTCATAGTTGTGGTTCCAGTCTATTATTCTGGCGATTGCGGCGGCCTCATAGTATTTTTTAAAGTCCGGGGCAGCTAGCCCCCCTCTTCCTTTTTCTCTAACTAATGTATCAAATGCTATACGTGCCCGTTTACGTGCCCAGATAAATTTTATTATCATTGACTTTATTTTCCTTAAATATGGCTGTGGGAGGGAGATTGGGATCATTTGGCAGGTATAAATAAATAGGGGGAGGATAAACATTTTGACTGCGTTTATCTTTCCAATCCACGAGAGGGCTTTGTATTGCATTCCTCTGAGCTGCGCTTTGATTTTATTCAGCATCGGGATATAATTATGGTTATAGAGGTTCTCTACTTGGGGCGTTAATTTTATTCCCAAATAGCTAAGTTCCTTTTTACACCATTTAAATTGAAATTTGGATTGGATGGCACTCTGTTCTTTTATTGGTACTGTTAAGTTTAATATCTCGGATTTAGACATATTAACTTTAAAGTTTGATAGGTTACCATAATATTTTAATTCTTTCATGACCATTGGAATTGATAATCTGGGGTTGGAAATATAGAGCAACAAGTCGTCTGCAAATGCCGATACTTTATACTCCCTATCCCCAACTCGGATTCCCTGGATATCCGGGTTTCTGCGTATCGTAAGGGTTCCAAGGTGATTATAAATAAAAGAGGGGAGAGTGGGCAACCCTGTCTTGTCCCATTAAACAAGTCGAGGGGAGGAGACAGGGTGCCGTTAACTCTTATTCTCGCTGTCGGATGCTGGTATAATGCCTCAACCCACTTAATCATCCTATCGCTCAGTCCCATGTAACTTAATACTTCGAGTAAAAATACCCAATTGACCCGATCGAAGGCCTTTTCGGCGTCAATTGACATAAGGACTGAGGGTGCGTCTCTCCTGCCAGCTTCTTGGATCAACATTATTGATTTCAACGCGTTGTCTCTTCCTTCCCTCCAACGCACAAACCCAGCTTGGTCCTTGTGTATCCATTCTGGCAGATATGACTTCAATCTCCCCGCAATTATTTTTGCAAATATCTTTATATCGGAATTTAATAGGGAGATTGGCCTATAGCTTTCAACTGCCATAGGGTCTTTCCCTTCTTTCAAGATCAAAGTAATATGTGCCAGCAGTGTCTCATCTCTAAATTTCTCACTTTTCCCTATTGCATTAAAATATTTGCATAATCTAGGTACTAGTTGCTTGGCGAACTTTTTATAATATATAATGGGGAGTCCATCAGGGCCAGGGCTTCCTCCTGGGGTTGTACTTGCAATAGCTCTTTCCACCTCTTCTATCGATATTGGTGCTCCCAGTGCCTCCATTTCCTCTATTTCCCCCTTTGGGAAGTCCATGTCCCGTAGGTATTCCCTTATTTCTTCCCGCCGCTTTCCTTCGTTCTCTTTCTGTTCAATATTATATAAAGTACTGTAATACTTATGGAATGTACTCGCTATATCCGGGGATGCTATTAGAGTCTCGCCATTTACGCCCCTGATCTTCTCTATAAACGTCCTGTTCTTTTTTTCCTTCACCCTGTTGGCCAACCATTTCCCTGCTCTATTCCCCCACTGGTATCTTTCCCTCTTTAAGATGTGTAGTGCAGCTATCCTCTCTTGCTCTAGGGCTTCTTCTAGCTCTCTTTTTTTGGCTATCAAGCCTTGTTTTTCCGGTATTCCTTTGGGTCTAGTTTTCTGTTCTAGTTCGTGTATCTCCTTATATAGCTCCCTTTTCCTTTTTTCCCTTTTGATTTTTTTTTCCCTGCTCCGATTCCTATTAGAGTACCCCTTATCACTGCTTTATGGGTTTCCCAAATTATTGAAGCCGCCACCTCTGGTGACTCGTTTAGGGTGAAAAAAGTTTCCAGTTCCTGGCCTATCTTAATGACCGACTCTTGGTCCTGCAATAGTGTGACATTGAGTTTCCAGTTTGCCCCAGGTCCACAATCCCCCTTTATCTCCAATTGAACCTTCACTGGCGCATGGTCTGATAATGTCATTGTTTTTATTTCTGCACTCTTGAGTATCGAGACCAGCTGATGTTCTATAAAAATGTAATCAATCCTGGAGAAGGAGTTATGGACCTGGGAAAAGCAAGTATAGTCTCTGTCTTTTAAATGCAAGATTCTCCATGTATCCTGTAACTGCCATTCTGCCAGTATTTTAGAAAATTTTTTCCTCCTTTGTTCTGTAACTCGGGGTCTACCGAGAGACGTATCTAATTTTGGGTCGATGCTCCAATTGAGGTCCCCTGCTAAAATAAGTTTACCCTCTTTAAACCCCTCTAATTTACTTAATACACTCCTAAGAAATTTATCGGGGGTTTTTGTTTGGTGCATAGACATTCACAATTGTACATTTCATGTTATATAACATACCTTTTATGAACAGATACCTTCCCTCTGGATCCACCAGACGCTCCTCTAGCTTAAATTTTGTTAGCCTGTTTAGGCCGATTGCTATACCTCTCGAGTAAGGGGATGGAGAGTCTGCATAATACCATATTGGGTAATGGAATGAATTTAATCTAATTCCCGAGCTATGTGTTATGTGCGTCTCCTGCAGGCATACAATACCCGCTTCTAGCAAGAGGAGTTCATCGTTTACTCTATGTCTTTTTTTTTTTTGTGTTTAGACCTCTTACATTGTATGTAATTAAATTTATCCTCTCCATAGTGCGTTTTTAATGAGGCACTCTTTTAGGAGCGTCTCGTGGAGCCAGGGTCGGTTTTCGTACTGTGTTGGGAGGGAGCGAGCGAGACCCCAAAAAAAAAAAAAGAAAAAAAAAAAAAACCAACGGGACCCCCCCAATCGACCACCACCCATTCCCCCTCATCTTCTTCTTCCTCCTCCTTCCTCTTCTTCCTTCCTCTGCTTCTTCCTCCACTTGTTCCAACGGGATGATATCCCTTCTCATTGAAGAATATAGGAAAACAATCAGGGAAATAGATAAAGAACTAGATTCCCTGTATGTACAACTTTCCACCCTGAAAACCCATGCCTCATACAACCAATATGACAAAGAGCTCAATGAGCATCTCGAACATTTTAATCGAGATATACTCATAAAAAAGCAAAGAAGTTTCTGAGGGACTCAAAGGCCTTTCAGGAATCAAAAGCCTACAACTGGAAAAATCCAAACTTTAGGAATAGACCCAATTTCAAACAAAAATCAAATTTAAATGACCCTGGCCTTTCAGAATAATTATAAAAAATCTAGAAAATCCAAAAGGAATTCCCAAGGCAACAGCTCTCAAGAGAAATCCCCCAAAAAAACGGATCACAGATCCATCAACATTAACAACATCCCGGCATGACACCCCAGCCCTGCTGGCTCTGTTCCCACCCTTCCTACTATGTTCCAATCTGACTCTAACACCCTGCTTCCGATAATTAGGTACAAAGGCATTACCACTCAATGCCCCTCGTGATGATCGCACTATTGGATCCACCCAGAACTCTGAAGCATATGGCATATGACATATGGATCAGGTAAGGACTAAACGTTCCTCACTTACCGATCCTGCAGTAGATAATCTAAATGTCATTCATTTATCATTATACACTCTGTCGAGTCTACAAGTACAAATCCTGGCTAGGGGTTTAAGCTTTAGTCCCAACCAAGACATAGACCAGTTCGAGGTCATTAAAGACCTCCAACTATTTGCAAGAAAGCTCATACTCAAACAAATGTACACCAAGAAAATACCCACTAAATCGGATTTCCAACCATATGAGCTTGAGGCATTAGACACCCTTGTCGAACTCCTAGAAGAGAACGAGACACCAGATATTATGGATCGCATAGACCTTGAGCAGCTACTGGGTCGATTTGATCAGATCTCCCCACTCCTTTACCTCCTCCTGCTAAAAAGAAGTCTGACAAATTTACAAACTTGAACACCAACCCCAATGTATTGGCATCTGTCAAACTAGTAAGCAGAGATATATGCAAACTCAAATCACCTGATTCCAAAAAAGACAATCTGTCCAAATCCGAACGTGAAGCTCTCAGCTCACTTAGAGATCATCCCACAATAACCATTAAACCCTCCGACAAGGGCGGCAACATTGTGGTGATGGACAATGATTTTTACGGTGACATGTGTACATCAATATTAAGTAATCAAGAGTGGTACTGTAAGATACCGGCAGCAAGAATTGAGAGATTTCATCAAGATCTGGTCGATCAGGCCTACAGTGAAAGAATTCTCAATAAGGCTGAGTGGGATTTCATATGAATACAGCACCCACATACACCAACTTTTTACTCTTTTCCCAAACTGCATAAGAGTATGACACAATCTTCAGGTAGACCCATCATGTCTGGGAATGGCTCCCAAACCGAAAAACTCAGCAAATTCGTGGATGGGTACTTGCGTCCCCATGTCCTCAAACTCCCAAGTCACATCCAGGACACTCCACATCTACTTTAAAACCTAGATGGGTTAAGCATTCCCCCTGACTCTGTACTTGTGGGTGTGGATGTTGAAGCTTTGTACAGCTCGATTCCACATGACAAAGGTCTTGCTTGTATACGACATGTTATCTTTCAGAACAGTCAGCTTGAACCCAAGACCAATGAGTTCCTGCTGGCTGCTCTTGAGTTCATACTATCCCATAACTATTTTACTTTCAATAGATCCCACTTCCTTCAGGTACAGGGCGTTGCGATGGGGACTTTGTGTGCCCCATCGTACGCCAATCTGTACCTGAGGGAGTAGGAACAAATGATACATCAATCTGCACCCCTTGCCCAGTACATGGAGAGTGCTGTCATGTGGTTCCGCTACATTGATGATATCCTCCTCGTATGGAATGGACCCACTAAGTCACTATCAACCTTCCTTGAACATCTAATTACCAATGAAAAAGGTGATTATAATCAAACGTGTAATAACGTGTATGAATATATAATCAAGTGGCGCTCAAAAAATATACATAAAAATATAAATAATATACCAAAAAAAGTATAAATATGTATATATAAAAAAATAAAAAAAAAATATATATATATATATACCAGCAAATGCTCTAAACTAATAACACCACGTGAAATAATGTTATAGTGATACACATAAAAAGTCCATTTGTAACTGTGTTGGAAAAATAAATCGATCTTCAAAAGAAAATATGTCCACCAAAATATATCCAATAAATAAACGATTAAATCTTCCACCACACCGACGTGCCTTGTGATCCCTCTCCCAATGAGACCGCACTCACCAGATGGTGTTGCCTCCCACTTTCGTGGTCAGCAAAAGATCAATTTAACCACACCTGGGTTAATGGTACGATCAATCCAAAATCTGACTCTCCATATGTGAAAATATAAAATAAATATTGCTCCACATAGCGTGATTCTGTGATAAAACAATTTATTTCCAAATTTGCCACACTCACACTTCAATATTCAAACTCACATGTAAACCAGTGAAAATCAGCAAAAACAGCAAAAGGTTCACCACAAGCTGAGATGACAGATGAGCTGGCAGAGCGCACATATGATCACCAAGGATATCAAACACGATTATATGGATCTCACCACCTCCCAAAACGCTGCTCCTGGTATGGGTCCTTATCCAAAGAAATCCCTGACAGTACAATTGCAGAGTTCTGAGCGGAGAATGGATCCCAGAGAGCTATCAAAAGTTGTCAGCAATACAAATAGAAGTGTTTAGTGTCCGTGTAGCCACGCCCCTGACATGTTTCGTCATCAAGACTTCTTCCAAAGGGAATGGCTACACAGACTATCAATCACCTTAAATAATGCCCCCTGGGTGGTCATATGACCACCCATCAGCCTATTATTAATGCGCTCCCCAGATGAGTCCTGTCCCCTCATCTGCGCCAGCACGCTCTCCCTACAGAGCGTGCTGTATCTTGCGCATCTCTATCATGGGGGAAGGGGGCGTGGCCAGCCGGCAAGAGAGATGGACGCTTAGTGCTGAGCTCTGCTGTGAGGGAGACGAACCGGAACGATTAGGGACCGCTGGAGCCGGTATTTTTGTACAAAAACTTCCCCACATTAGTCCGGTAGTGACCCACAACAATGTCCCGTAAGAGAACTGGGGACCACAAGCCCCAAAAGCTCACCACACTCCTGTACCCTCCTGAAGCGCTGGTCAGTCAGAATCAAAATGGAGCTGAAGGCATAGCAGCGCCTCAGACTAAACATACAGAAATCCCTAATAACATTTCTGGTGACTCACCAAACAGGGAGATGTCTAGCTCCCATGACAATGACACAGAGGGGGATCCCTTAATGAACAGCCCAGCTAAGGCAAAAATGAGAATGGATGCTCTAGCACAGTGGCCACCTCACTCAGAAATTGAGCCCCAGGCTTTTATTCCACTACAATCTAACCAGGCCTTACATTCCTCAATGGCATCCTTCCCAACCTGCGGTCAGCCTGTTATTGACACTACACTGAAAGAGATGTTAATATCACTGCATTCCTCTCTTGTGACTGATTTATCCACTCTATTTACTAAACTCACTACAGATGTCAGTCTAATAGATAACAGAGTATCCACTATTGAGAAAGGTATGATGAAATGCTCCTCCACAGTGAATGACATCATTGATTCTATTGATGAGGTAAAAGATGAACAAGAGTGGATAAGGGGCAAATTAGCAAATTTGGAAGACCGCTCTAGACGAAACAATGTCAAGTTAAGGGGGGTCCCCGAAAATATAACAACTCCAGAATTACCCAAATACGCCAAAGAACTTATACGCACTATTCTACCTGAAGTTACGCCACGTGACATTATAATTGACAGAATACACAGAATTGCAAAACCTTCACACATGGCTGCATCAGTGCCTAGAGATATACTTATGAGGATCCATTTTTTCCATATTAAAGAAAAAATGATGTCAGAAGCCAGATTGAAAGGCCCTCTACCACGTCCGTTTGAGGGTGTTCAAATATTTCCTGATTTATCAAGATATACGCTTCAACTACGTAGAGATTTGAACCCCATAACTAAAGGAATGCAAAACCATAAGATTCTATACAAATGGCGCTACCCGGCCACACTAATTGTCTCCAAAAACGGATCCACTCATATAATAAATGACCTACACAAGGGTTTGAAACTTTTGAAAGAATGGGGAATAATCCCGGAATACCACAAAGATGAAACTTCGCTTCTTCCAAAACGTCCTTCAACATATCACTACAATCAAAGATCCCGGAATCATCAACCTATGGAAGTATCTGGCTCCTGAGCGGTCCGCTAACTACGTTTATAGCGTCCCCTCCAGGAATTTTGTTTGATCTCACTTGCCTTTGGTATTAACTGTTCCACACTGCAGCAGTAAAAGCTGACTCTTTGCTTTTTTTTTTTTGTGCTTGACACAAATCTGCCGCATCCTGTTTTCATATCTTTTGCTATATTTTTAAATAGCTGTTATATATAATTGTAATTTCATTCCAGGTTTTATAGAAATACATCTAGTTACGGAACCCAGGTATCCTGATAAGCCGAAAGGAACTGAATTTACTGTATACACCAAGAAATATCTGCAAACTGTAAGTGTTATAGTCTCCCACGATCCATCACTTAGCCACAACAGGAAATATGCCATTCACGATAGTATCCTTGAACGCCAAGGGTCTCAACCACCCAGCAAAGAGACAATCTTTGTGGCATACTGCTGAAAAGCTTGATAGTGATATCTTATGTGTCCAAGAGACACACTTGACCCCACTTTCAGCCACTTTATGTCGCAGTAACAAATTTCCCCTTATTTTCTATTCTAATTTCTCTTCCAAGAAGAGAGGAGTGCTTGTAGCGATCAAGAAAGACACTGACTTCCACCTCATAAAAGAAATAGGTGACCCCAATGGTCGTTTTCTTATTTTAATCTGTATGATTAATGGAACTAAATATACCTTACTCAACTTGTATGCTCCCAATTCTAGACAGGCAAATTTTGTCAAAAAGACTTTGACCAAAATTAAAGAGTTACAACAAGGATATCTCCTTGTATGCGGAGACTTTAATATGGTTGCAGATATTTATATGGACACTACTTCAGCGGATAAGAGAAGACCCTCTCCCCTGGGGCAAATCCTGACATCGTCTGATCTTTACGATGTCTGGAGATGCCACCATGGATCAGAGAGGGATTATACTTATTTCTCCCCGCAACACAAGTCGTATTCCAGAATTGACATGTTTGTTGTTGATAAATTGTTATTACAAAAGGTGACTACCTCTGTTATCCACACCATGACATGGTCAGACCACAACCCAATTTCGATAATTATTGATGATACGTCTCCTCAACGGAACTCTTTTCTCTGGAGAGCCAATAATTTCATATTACAACATGCTACATACTCCAAAGAAATTGCTACTCATTTGAAAGAATATTTTGAATTAAACGCTGATTCAGTGGGGGATCCTGCCGTGGTGTGGAACGCGCATAAAGCGGTAATGAGAGGTGTTCTTATAAAACTGGGCTCCATTCACAAAAAAAAAAAAAGAACACAACAAATAGACTCCCTTACTTCCCAAATTGCTCATTTGGAGGCAGACCATAAGTCATCTGCATGTCCCACTACACTAGCACAATTAATGTCGCTTAGACAGGAACTCAGGCTGCTTCTTCTCCATACATACGAACATATGCAACGCAAATTCAAAGCCATCTCTTATTCCACATCCAATAAGGCAGGAAAAAGATTAGCACAACGTATCAAAGGGGCTAGAGTTAAATCTAAAATTCCCTTCTTATTCCACCCACACTCGAAAGTGAAGCTATCTAATCCACAAGACATTGCGAATGCTTTTAGCGATTACTATAGTGACCTATATAATCTCAAGAATGACCCTACAACCCACCAACCATCCCCAGAGGAAATTGATGACTTTCTCCATAAGATAAATTTACAGACTCTGACAGAAACACAATTGTCTTATTTAAATGCTCCTTTTTCAGCACCAGAACTTCTAGCTACCATCTCATCACTGCCTTGTAACAAAACACCAGGCCCGGATGGCCTTACAGGGGAATACTTCAAACAATTCTCTACCTATTTGATTCCACACTTGCTGAAATTTCTTAACCAAGCTGCATATTCTTCCAAATTCCCTGTAGAATCGCTAAACGCATTAATTATCACTCTCCCAAAACCTGAAAAAGATCCGACTGCCCCACAAAACTTCCGGCCAATCTCCTTACTTAACCTTGATTTAAAAATATACGCCAAAACTATTGCTAGACGCTTAATGAAGATTATGCCAGACCTGATTCACAAAGACCAAACAGGATTTATTAAAGGGAGGCAAGCATCTGACGCGACGCGTCGCATGATTGACTTAATCCATTGCGTAAATTCCAGTGGAACACCTTCTCTGCTTCTTTCTTTAGATGCAGAGAAGGCATTTGATCGGGTGCACTGGACCTATCTACAGAAAGTTCTCATGAAATTTGGGTTTAAAGACAATATTTATAATGCTATCATGGCACTATATACTTGCCCAGCTGCTCAAGTTTTTTCGGCTAATATGATATCTCATCCATTCCAAATTTCGAACGGTACCCGTCAGGGTTGCCCATTGTCGCCCTTAATTTTTGATCTAACTATAGAACCTTTAGCTGAGCACATACGCACAAACTCGAACATCTCAGGCATAACTGTTGGCAACACTACTCATAAGATTAGTCTTTTTGCTGATGATGTGATTTTAATATTATCAAATCCTACCTCCTCCTTAGCAGCAGCCCGAGACGTTTTAGATTGGTTTGGACGAATATCATTTTACAAACTAAATGTCACCAAATCACAAATACTAGATCTCAAATTGAATTCCACCACTAAATTACTATTACAAGCCCAATACCCCTTCACATGGTCTGAACACAGCATTTCTTACCTAGGTATTCAACTCACTAGAACCACTAAACTCCTCTTTTCATCAAACTTCAAGCCTCTCTTAGATAAATTACGTACTGAATCTCAGAAATTAGCTAAAATGGAACTGTCATGGTCTGGCAGATTAGCGGCGTTCAAGATGATGCATTTACCTCAAATTTTATACCTGTTTAGGACCATTCCTATTCCTATTCCTAAATATTACTTTAAGTCACTTCAAACGATACTCAACCGATGTATTTGGCACGGTACAAAACCTAGATGCGCTCATTCTATACTTAGGATACACAAATTAGCGGGAGGATCAGGTTCAATAGATTTTACAGATTATCACACTGCAGCGATCATAGCTCAAGCAACTGAGTGGTTTCAGCAAGATCCGAATAAAAACTGGTGCAATATAGAACTTTCCTTACTATTTCGTCCTAGTTTAAAAAATTGGTTGTTGAGCACTCCATTAGACGCTAAAATACCAAAAGCGATTCCCCCTACCATGATAGCCACGGTCAGAGCATGGAAAATTCTAACCCAAACTATCCATCAAGAACCCACTACTACACAGATACCGATACCTATAGAAGTCTTAAACCACATCTCACCTGAATTATCTACATCCCATTGGTCTAACCGAAAAATCTCATTCATAAATCAACTATTTCATGACTCAAACCCAAAATCCTTTTCAACCCTCCAAAATGAATTTCACTTGCCTGAATCAGACTTTATTGCATATTCCAAACTTCTGAAATGCCTTAACAAAATCAAACCTCCCTTATATACAGTTTCTTCAGTAATATGGAAATACCTGCACTTTGAATTTCCTAAACAGAAGGGTATTTCACTTGTATACAACACCCTGAACCAAAAGCGTGTATTTACTAAATCCACACCACATACACACTGGGAAAATGATCTAGCAACGACTTATACAGAATCACAATGGGAACAAGCTTCACGAAGTGTATACAAATCCACGAAAAGCTCTGCGTTGTGGGAACTCACACAAAAATTGTCCCTTAGATGGTATTTGACGCCTTCTCGCTTGGCAACATTCTATCCCACATTATCTAATAAGTGCTGGAGATGTAATTCCAACATAGGAAGCATATTCCACATATTTTGGGAATGTACCCTCATACAGGAATACTGGAAAACCGTTTTTCTTCTCTTAAAAGATATATCCCAGATAGATATACCAATGTCTCCGGGTCTAGCTATCCTGAATTTATCCATTGAAGACATACCCTTTTCATTTCGTCATGTGACGACACATATCCTATTGGCAGCTAGGTTAACTATAACCAGATTATGGAAGTCAGATACAACTCCCTCTATCACTCACCTCTTAGATACCGTAAACCTACATTATAGTTATGAATTAATGATGGCATCCAGTGAGGGTAAATTACCCAAGGAAAAAACCAAGTGGGCATCATGGGAACAATGGTCGACTATTACTAACTTTTTGTAACACTCATATCTAACAGATTGATATACACTTTTGCCTCTGGGTTCTAGAGTATGGACACAGGTTCCTGGATAAGTTCTATTATTGTGGCAACGTTCTCCTCTTAGACACAGTGTAGAGGACATATTCTTCTATTTGATCTTATGTTACTATATTGATCTTATATTTCTATATTGAATGTATTGCGTTTTGTAACATTTTAATAACAGTAATTCTTGTTCTGTAACACTTCATTGATAATTGAGTTGACATTATTTAAGTGCTATTCTGAGTTAATTTATTTTAACGGCATACAATGTGTAATTTGCATCTTTACTGTATGTTATGAAATTCAATAAAAACTGATTGAAAAGTAAAACATTTTCTTTTTGAAACACTGCTCTCTCGGAATCTCTGATACCTCCTGAATAATTTTATTTAAAGACACCTCTACATACCCTTTTTGTAAAAATTTATTTTTTAGTACCATTGCCTGATGATGGTAATCTGTGATTTTAGTGCAGTTTCTTCTTACTCTTAAAATTTGACCCTTGGGGATATTCCTAATCCAGGAGGGATGATGTCCACTTCTAATGGACAGATAGCTATTCCGATCCGTGGGTTTGAAATAGACTTTCGTATTCACCTCGTTCTTATCTTTAACCACTTTCAGACCGGACCAATTTGCAGCCAAAGGACCAGGCCCCTTTTTGCGATTCAGCACTGCGTCGCTTTAACTGACAATTGCGCGGTCGTGCGACGTTGCTCCCTAACAAAATTTACGTCCTTTTTTTTTCCCACAAATAGAGCTTTCTTTTGGTGGTATTTGATCGCCCCTGCGGTTTTTATTTTTTTTGCGCTATAAACAAAAATAGAGCGACAATTTTGAAAAAAATGCATTATTTTTTATTTTTTGCTATAATAAATATCCCCAAAAAATATATAAAAAAATTTTTTTTTTCCTCAGTTTAGGCCGATACGTATTCTTCTACATATTTTTGGTAAAAAAAATCGCAATAAGCGATTATTGATCGGTTTGCGCAGAAGTTATAGCGTTTACAAGATAGGGGATAGTTTTTATAGCATTTTTATTAATAATTTTTTTTTATTAGTAATGGCGGAGATCTGCGATTTTTTTTTTTGTGACTGCGACATTATGGCGGACACATCGGAAATTTTTGACACATTTTTGGGACCATTGTCATTTTTACAGCAATTAATGCATTTAAATGCATTGATTTCTGTATAAATGACACCGGCAGTGAAGGGGTTAACCACAAGGGGGCAGTGTAAGAGTTAAGTATGCCTAGGGGTGTGTTTTTTACTGTGGGGGGGCGTGGCTGTCAGCTAGTGAATGCTGATCTCTGCTCCAATCACAGGGAGCAGAGATCGGCGTCACTAGTTGCTAGGCAGAACGGGGAGATGCTGTTTATCTCGGCATCTCCCTGTTCAGCAGCCCCGTGAGACGATCGCGGGGGTCCCCGTGGCGATCGAGTCCACGGGGACCGCGATCGGACTCACGGGGGTCCCGACCGGCGCGGGAGCGCGCAGCTCCCGGCGCGCTCCCGATAGCACGGACAGGCTAAAGGAGGGACTTATATATACGCCCTCCTGCCTGTACGTGCCATTCTGACGACGTATATCGTCATGCGCCGGTCGGCAAGTGGTTAAAAATCACAAGATCTAAAAAGTTGATACTGTTTTCATCAATCTGATAATCTAATTTGATGCTATTTTTATTTAGATTTAAAATCCTCACAAATTCTATCGCAGATTCATAAGATCCTTCCCAAATGATCATGAGATCATCTATGAACCGTTTATAGAATTTGAGTTGTGGGTGATGTTGGCTGAAAACAAACCTGTCTTCCCACTCTGCCATAAACAGGTTGGCGAGGCTGGGAGCACGCTATGTGGAGCAATATTTATTTTATATTTTCACATATGGAGAGTCAGATTTTGGATTGATCGTACCATTAACCCAGGTGTGGTTAAATTGATCTTTTGCTGACCACGAAAGTGGGAGGCAACACCATCTGGTGAGTGCGGTCTCATTGGGAGAGGGATCACAAGGCACGTCGGTGTGGTGGAAGATTTAATCGTTTATTTATTGGATATATTTTGGTGGACATATTTTCTTTTGAAGATCGATTTATTTTTCCAACACAGTTACAAATGGACTTTTTATGTGTATCACTATAACATTATTTCACGTGGTGTTATTAGTTTAGAGCCTTTGCTGGTATATATATATATATATATATATATATATTTATTTTTTTATATATTAATATTTATACTTTTTTTGGTATATTATTTATATTTTTATGTATATTTTTTGAGTGCCACTTGATTATATATTCATACACGTTATTACACGTTTGATTATAATCACCTTTTTCATTCATATACACTGTTTAAAGTGGCAGCTGGTGCACTTTATTAGTTTAGATTTTTTGAGGGGTGATTGTTGGTTATATACACATTCATCCACATATTGGTGGTTACAGTGGCGCAGGGGTGGTATGACATTTTAGGAGCGGCAATTTAGATTACCAAACAACCAGATCTAAATACCAATACCTTCAATCTGTCATTCACTATGATTTGGGATAAGGAATCAATCACATTCCTTGATATAACAATCTACAAAGATACCAATGGGTCACTAACAACTAGTCTGTTTAGGAAACCCTCTGCTGGGAATTCAATACTTCACGCCAGTAGTTTTTACCCTCAACCCCTCATCTCTTCAATTCCCTACAGCCAATATCTACATACCAGGAGGAACTGCACTGATGACACAGTCTTCAAAACATAGATAGAACATAGATATAAACATAGATACTCGAACGAGTGCCTTAAAAAAGCCTACAAAAGAGTATGCACAAGAACTTGTGGTGACATACTTTACAATCCATCATCTAAAAAGAGTAAACCTGGGACAGGGGAATGGACGTACGGACGTAGCGCCCGTACGGAGGGAGGAGTCTGAGCCCGGCCGTCGCCTCGGATGTGGAGCGCGGACGCGCTGGCTGGAAGGTCCTCGGATCGGTACGAGGAGGAGACGCCGAGAACGCCTATGCCCCCATCCGGGATAGGAGACCGGAACGCCGCGTTCCTCCCCCTATAGGAATGTAGAGGGATCGGGACAGCAGGAATTCCGAACCGGCTCCCATAACGTTCGTCTCACCCCTGCATCCGTCTCACCTCCCTATCCGCCACCAAGCCCTCTCCACAGCAAAGACCCCCCTGAGGCCCCGGAGGATGTAGGGAGAGGGGGCCGACTGTAAGTATGCACCAGGAACTAGGAACAAGCAGGAATACAGCTGACCCGCGATATATCACCCTGGAAGGTAAGCACATAACACTGCAAGTTGTTCTGGATGCCTGTGGGTAACACGGATAAAAAGCTCTCAGCTGAAACCAAAAAAAGGGACTGTGCTTTTTTTTTTTTTTTTTTTGTGCGTTTTTTCTCCTGTTCTCCTCTCTCTCTTTGGTGCACTCTCCTGGGTACCCGCCGTACCGCGGGCTCTCCTTCTGCAGGTCATTCCCTTTTTTTTTGGATATTTACATCATATTCCCAGAAGAGCAGCGGTACCCCTGCTTGGATCATAGCACTTGTCTTTCTTCGGACAGCGTCCTGAAGGGTTAGTACCGCTCAATTGACATAACAGATCTTGCTAACATGGTAAAGGACTTGGACAAGGAAAGTTTGTGAAATTGCCTTTTTTGTATCTGCTAGCAATCCTATTATTTAGTCCGCTCTAATACAAATGGTATTCTCAGTGATGATGTGACTTGATGCCAAAATAGCACAGCAGTGTCTTTAAATACTTTGCTAGTTCTATACTATATTGGAAATATCACTTAAGGATGTCTGTTGCAATCTACCAAGAGACACTACACCTTTAAAATGTAAATGTGTTCCAATTAGCTGCCAGCAAATTTTTATTAGGTACACCTCCCCACAAGCAAGCTGTTGGCTAAAAAAAAAAAAAAAAAAAAAAAAAAAAAAGGTCAAGGAGAAGCGCCTCCTGAAAATTGGGTATCTTTCATTCCCACAAGAGTGCACGGAACGGCGCAGCTAGGAAGAATCAAGAGACAGGATAAATTGATATTATACATACAGATCTTGAAAAGAACCACGTAAAATAGGTCACTAGGTTTTTAAAACAAGATCCTTGCCCTTCTTTTTTCTTTTTTCTGTTCCTGCTGATACCCTGTAACTTGCATTCCTATAATTGCACTCATTGAGGTCGTAACAGCTCAGGAACAACTCTACATAAACACTAAAGATTAAACCCAACAAAAGGAGCCCCACCGGGAAACAGGGGTGGAGAAAGGAAAGGAAATAAGGCAATAAGGGATCCCTAATAAAAAAGAAAAACTGGGGAAGAGAATAAGAGGCATAAGAAAGGGCACCATGAGCAAAGACGCACCCAAATCGTCAAAAAAGGGAGCCACAAAAGGCACCAAAGGAGACGTGAGCACGATTAAACATTACCTTAGACAAGGAGCCAGCCCAAAAACTACAGGGCCCGCATCCCAGGCGGGGGTCAGTTTGGAGAGAAGTGCAGGAGCAGAAGGCGTTAACAATCAATCAAGAGCAGACTACACTATAGAGAGTGAGACTGACATGAGCCGGACCGAGGATCATCAGGCAGGGACACATGTCCCCACCAAAACGGAAATGGAGGTTATGTTGTTGCGTCTAGAAAACGCTATTAAACTACAAATCAACAACCTCAGAGAGGATATGGGCCACCTACTTACCAGGGTAGAGATGGTTGAAACCAGAGCAGATAATACTGACCAGGAAATTTTAAATCTAAAAGCACTACTGAAAAAATCCCAACTTAATCAGAGAGACACCGCATACAAAATGGAAGAACAAGAGAACAGGGATAGAAGGCAAAACTTGAGATTACGCGGGGTTCCAGAACAAAGAGGGGAAGACCTTGAGAAAAAAATCTTTGCTATTCTTGGCCCAATTAGTGGCAAAAATCAAGATCAGTTTCCTGAAATCGAAAGAACCCATCGAGTGGGAAGATCCGAGAGGTCGGGCCCTGACAGACCGCGAGATATAATTATTAGATTTTCCCATTTTAAAGAGAAAGAGGACATTTGGGTAAAAATCAGGGGCAATACACCACTGAGGTACGAAGACACAGACATACAAGTATATGCCGACCTTTCGGCCCGCACCCTGGAGAGAAGAAGATTTCAAAAACCCCTATTAGAAATTCTCAGGAAAGAAAACATTAAGTACAACTGGGGCTTTCCACCCTGCCTAATAGGCCTAAAAGAGGGGCTTGCGGCTAAGCTGCGATTCCCGGAGGAGCTCCAGGGTTTCTGTGCCAAGCTGGGGATCCCAGTCCCGGAGTTACCCGGTTGGAAAGAAAAAGAGGGCGTAGATGATCTCACTTAAAATGGCGGCAGAGGAGAGGGGGGGGTAGGTAGAAAAGTTTATCAGTAAGCCCCAAAAGACTCTGCCTATTCTCCACTATTTTTCGGAGTAATCCGAGGGGAGGCGGAGAGGAGGGGAGGGACAGAGAAGGGTAAAGGGAGGAAAGATGATAGATAAAGAGAAGGAAAAAAAAAAAAAAAAGAAAAAAAAAAAAAAAAAAAGAAAAAAAAGAGGGGAAAGAAGAAAAAGGGGGGGGCCGGGATCAGACTCCACCTCAACACGAATCTAGTGCCCTGGGGTGCCGCATGATGACGACACCCATGGACCTAGAGACCCAAGAAGGGGTCAGAGAGGGGAAGGGTAGGGGGAGGGGGGGGGGGGGAAGGAGGGAGGGGGAGGGGGGGTAGGAGGGAATGGGAAGGGGAGGGAGAAGGGGCGGGTAGAAAGGGGAGGGAGGGATGGGTTAGGGAGGGGGGCCCCCTCCGCTACTGACAGAGTATCGGCCTTCAACAACTCACCTACCAAACTAGAACAAAGAGAAAAAGTAAAAACACCCTAACGGAGAAATGAAGACTGAAATTAAGTTTCTCACATACAATGTAAAGGGTTTGAATTCCCCCATCAAACGACACAGGGTTTTGGAGGAGATCAGGAGATATGGGGCGGGAATAGTCTTCCTACAGGAGACTCATCTGTCGCATGCCTTCAGCGTTAGACTATTTTCGCCCTCATATCCAACATGGTATTACGGAGATACAATAACAAACAGGGCAAGAGGGGTGGCCATAGGTTTCGGCAGAGACATTAACTTCACATTGGAAGACAGGAAATTGGACCCGGAGGGGAGGTTCCTCTTCTTAAGGGGATCCCTCAGCGGGACAGAAATCACTTTAGCCAATATATACGCCCCCAACATAAGACCCATCAGATACCTAGAATCAATTTTATCAAAGTTGAGGGCCTTTAAAAAGGGATATTTGATACTTATGGGTGATTTAAATTTTGTAATGGACCCATCCTGGGATAGTGCGTCTGGGGTGCTGGGGACAGGGACCGCCCAACTCAAGAGACTTAAAAAAAGGCTCTCGGGAGAACAACTGGTGGACATATGGAGGATCCAGCACCCCCTTAAAAGAGACTTTACGTTCTTCTCCCCCGCACACCAGACGTACTCTCGTTTGGACTACATCTTGGTTGAACACGGATTATTGGAGAGAATCACCCAAACCAGCATAGAAATAATGTCCCTTTCAGATCATGCCCCAGCCTCCATGAATTTATGCTTGCCAGAATATAAACAACCTTCGAGTGGGTGGAAATTGAATATAGAATTATTATATGATAAAGACATACAGGATTCCATTCGAAAAGAACTCGAATGGTTCTTCCAAACGAACGACAACGGCGAAGTCTCAGAAGCAGTTATCTGGGACTCCCATAAGGCGTTTGTTAGGAGTATCTTTATAGCGAAGGCAGCCTGGCAGAAAAAAGAGAGGATGAGACAGACGCAGGAACCGACGGCCGAGATCACCAGATTAGAACAAAAACATAAGACAGACGGGGCTCAGGCGCACGATACATACCTCGAACTGATGGAAAAGAGGGAGGAGTTAAAAGATTTGGCCGAACAGGAAGCAAGACAGGCATTTAACAAGATGGCAAAGGATCAGTACCTATGGGGAAATAAGCCAGGGAAATATCTAGCCAGAAAACTTCAAAAGAAAAAATCGAGAAATTTTATCGAGAAAATTCAAACCGGCAATGGGGAGACGAAACACGTATCTAGAGAAATAGCAGCAACTTTCAGGAAGTACTATGAAGAACTTTATTCGGTAGACCCGGAGGGTGGCAACGAAGGGGGCGAAAAGAGCAGGAAAACAGATGACTTCCTGGATGGGGCAGGGTTGGTATCCCTCAACATAGAGGATAGTGAAGCACTGGAAAGACCGATCTCCGAGGATGAAATCCTCAGAGCTCTAAACAACTCTCCCTCAGGAAAGAGCCCGGGCCCTGACGGGTTCACCGCTCTATATTATAAAACTTTCAAAGAAATCCTTGTCCCAAGATTACAGCGCTATATGAATGGACTGGGGACAGAGTACGACATGAGCGAGGGCTCACTCCTGGCGACGATAACGGTCCTGCTTAAGGAAGGGAAGGATGGATCGGTGTGCTCAAGTTATAGACCCATTTCATTACTTAATTTTGATACAAAATTGTACGCCAAGATCCTGGCTGAGCGAATTAAGGGTCACTTGGGCACGCTGATCCATCCGGACCAGGTGGGCTTTATCCCCGGCAGGGAGGGGAGAGATAATGGGATTCGGACTCTACTGGCCATGCAGAAGATGAGGGTTACGCGAACCCCCAGTCTACTGCTCTCAATTGATGCAGAAAAAGCATTTGACAGGGTAGACTGGGGGTTCATGTTCAAAACGTTACAAAGAATGGGGTTTGGCCCCAAGATTATACAGAAAATTAAAGTCCTTTATGCGCATCCCAAAGCAAACATAAGAATAAACGGGATAGTCTCGTCTTTGTTCGAGATGCATAATGGGACCAGGCAAGGATGTCCGTTATCCCCTCTCCTCTTCGTTCTGTCCCTGGAACCCCTGTTGTCCACAATCCGAGGTAGTGAGGGAGTAGAGGGATGCAGGGTCGGCAGGGAGGAACATAAACTCGCTGCCTTTGCAGATGACGTTCTTTTCTATGTTGGGTCACCGCAGAAGTCAATCCCTAACCTTTTAAAAATTCTAGCTAAGTACGGCGACCTAACAAATTTTAGAATTAACACCACAAAAACCTTTATTTTAAACATCAACCTCAACAATATTGAAAAACAGAATTTACAGAAAGAGGTGAGTTTCGCCTGGAAAAAACAGATAAAATATCTGGGTATCGAGCTAGCCAATAACCCGAGGAAAATGTATAAAATAAACTTTATTCCACTGCTAGAGGAAATTAAAAATAAATGCAAAGAGTACAATGGAAGAGCACTATCATGGATAGGCAGGGTCAACACGGTCAAGATGATGATATTGCCGATTATCACGTATAAACTCCAGATGCTCCCACTCCCCCTCCCTAAACAGTATCTAGGAAAATTAAGAGCATTGGTCATGAACTTTGTGTGGAAGCATAAAAAACACAGAATCTCCCTTCAAATCTTAAAGCAAGATAAGAACTTAGGTGGCCTAGCAGTCCCGGACATTGAGGGATATTATCACGCGATTGCATTACTTAGAATACCAGAATGGGTTAAAACACACAATGTTAAAAGATGGGTGGGTTTGGAGGAATCACTTTGTGAAGTAAAATTGGGGAAGATTGTCTGGAACCCCCCAAAATGTAGACCACTGGGTGAAAAAACGCACATAATTACACGGAATACACTCAAAATTTGGGATAAGACGTATAAGACATTTAATAAAGCATATAACTCACCTTTAATTACACTTAAGGAAAACCCCCTCTTCCCTCCTGGGAAAAAAGGGGTAAGTGGGGACTGGATCACAAAGGATAGCACATGTTTAGGAGAAATTATTAGCAACGGGAAAATATTGTCACTACAGGAGCTACAGACTAAGGGCGAGTTGTTTTCCATGGACGTATGGCGGTATCTCCAGTTAAGTCACTTCGTCAGCTCGCTTCCAGTGCCGTTAAGGGACATCAACGATTTGACAAAGCTAGAAAAAATCTTTACGGCAGAGAACTCCAAAAAAAGAATTTCGAAAATTTACAAACTACTTTTAGAGCAAGACAGACTGGAGGTACCCCCATACCTCAGGAAATGGGAGAGGGAACTGGGTTCACAATTAGAATTAGACACAGTTAAGAAAATATTAAAATTAGCTCACGGTTCAGCCACGGATTCTAGGACCGCTGAAATGAATTTTAAGCTCATGGCCAGGTGGTACAGGACCCCTGATAAGCTAAGCAAATATCAGACGGACACATCAGCCAAGTGTTGGAGGGGATGCGAGGAAAGAGGCACCATGGGTCACATATGGTGGGACTGCCACAAAATAAAAAAATATTGGGAGACCATCCTAAACCATATAAAAGAAATAACCACTGTGGAGGTGAAAAGGGACCCCTGGGTCGTCCTCATGCATGCAACCATGCAAGGAATTAGTCAATACACAGGCTCTCTGGTCCCCCATCTTCTCAACGCAGCAAAGAGGGCGATCCCGAGATGCTGGATGGACCGAGAGTGTCCCCCCATATGGCTTTGGGTGGATGGGGTAGAATCAGCATACACAATGGATTGTGTAATAAACTGCACGGGGGAGGAAAGGGAAGCAACGAAAGAGAAGTGGGAAGGCTGGAGAAAATTTAATAAATCATGGAGCCTTGCGGAGGCCCTGAGGACCCACCCCCAGATGCCCAAGTAGATAAAGATGCAACAACAAGTACCCGTAACGGGGTAAAAAAAAAAAAAAAAAAAACACCCTTGTTGTTTTGATTTTTGATTTTGATTTTAATAAGTAAAGGGGAGTTTGCAAAAGAAAGCCCTTTCCCGGGAGGCTGGAAAACGAGAAGGGGAAAATGGGCCTAATCAATATAAATGATTTGGGGCATGCTGGTAACAACCTGGCCCACCACCCTTGTTGTTTTGATTTTTGTATCCCAATGGCGGAAAAATAAAATGGAATAGATCCCCCCGGGGAGGGGAATAAAAAAAAAAAAAAAAAAGGGAGGGAAGATATGATTATTAAAACAATCCACAAATGATGTTAAGACAAAGGGGGCGGAGATGTGGGCCATGCTGACACTACCCCTTACTGATCTATCTGAATGTGTAAAAAAAAATTTTTAAAAAAAAAATAAGCACTTTTGATTTCTCCTAGAGACTTTTAAAGGGTGTTCCACGGCTTTCGAATTTGCCGCGAACACCCTAAATTGTTCGCTATTTGGCGAAGGGGCGAACAGCCAATGTTCGAGTCGAACTCATCCCTAATCAGGACACATCAAAAGCATGAAGATATAGCAATACAAACCTGACAGTGGTTCTATCCCCTCACCACTCTATTCAAATCTAAAAAAAAAAAAATTCTTTAGTTATACTTTAATTTAGCAGTTCAGCTTTATGCGTCACCTCTACTTTTGCAGTTTAGTAATTGGACAATATATAATTTTGAAGGGAACAAAAACAGTGCCTAAATTAACAAAACTAATGAACAAATATTCTGTCTTGATATGTGTTAAATACCTTTTCATTTAATTTAATTTGATTTTTGTCACACATCCAATTTTTGAAATTACCCTTGTATGCTTTTTAGTTACATTTACTTGCTTATAGACTACAAATACACAAAACTGCAATTAACAAAGTGTGTTTTCTGTTAATGCCAGAGATTTGTCAGGTTTATATTTCTTATATATGAGCCACTTAACACAGCTATTGCTATATGTCAGTCTGATGAGATAAATTAGTAAGGTTTCATTAATTATTAAAAGCAATAATTAGTTTTGCCCAATAAATGTACATACATCAGTAAAGTTATCTTATCATTAGCTTCGGTTTATTACCATTGCAATATCTGCAAATTGTAAAATAAGTCTGAAGAAATGTGTATTATTAAGTCATTTTTAATTATTTTCTCTTTTTTAAGGGTTAGTATTGTGTCTTGTAAAGTTTTGCTTTGATCTTGGGGGCTTGGTTGCAACAGAATTACAACATAATTGCAAAAGAAGGTACTGACTACTTTGTTCTGTCATGCAACAGATTCCCAGGTTCCACAAAACTGGGTTTGAACTGAGTTTAGACCAAACCCAGCCCATCCCTACCTGCATGTAAGCATGTAAAAAAAAACGATATAATTGAAGTGTAACTCTGGGTGATCTACTGTATGTACATTGCAAGGATTTTAACAAACTTTGTTGCAGATTCCTACCTTTGGTTATTCTAAAGAAATCCCTGTTTTTTCCTCTGTGTCCCTGTGCTCGGTGAGTCTAATGGGAGTGGTTTCATAATTATCGACCAGCTGCTGCAGCTGCAGAGCGCTAATGAGGAAAGTTGCTGGGTCTGCATCCCTTTAGATGTGATTTCCTATTGGGAGTATCTCACCAAAAATCACATTTTTGTTGCAGGGGATGTCTGATATCTGACTTGTATCTCAGTGCAGACTTCGGGGAAAATCAGTGAGCCAATCACACAATCAGGAAATTATGTTTCTGGGATGGGGGGGCGTTCTGTACACATTCTGTGTACAGAATATTTCCAGGTAGTCATATTGCATTGCATTTTACAGAAAATTACAGAGCTGCAGATTGAAAAGAAAAGGTCATTTTTAATAACATTGAATTACAATATGGCTTGTGTCGCAATTGTTGTATATGCTATAATATATATATATTTTTTTTTATTTGCTATTTTTTTCCAATAAAAGTGGGAGTTACCCTTTAAGTTAGCACAGCTGGTACCTGTAGTAAATAAATTGTTTTTCTTTGAGTTGCAAAATTTGAGTGTAGCTTTCTCAAGAAGCACATTGTTCTATTGTAGTCACAAAATTAAAATTATTACATGGGGTTGATTTGTGGAAGGCAAATAGAGTGTTCACAGTGCAAGGGAACTTTTACTTTGCAAGCAAATTTTTCTTTAGCTTAGTGAATGGGATGAGGCTCTGCTGACTTATACTATTTATTTACGTTTTTTTTTTTTTTCTTAAAAGTCAATGCGTATTTTTTTGTAGATTACATTTTTATCACATTCACAAAGATAAAGGAAAATTTCCCAGCAAATTAAAAAAATCCAAACGGTCTATTTGGGTCAAACCTCTTGTCAGTGTCATGTGCCAGATTGTTTTTATTTTCAAAATTTACTCTCTTTTTTTTTGTTTATAGCGCAAAAAATAAAAACCGCAATAGGTGATCAAATACCAAAGGTTTCAAACAAAGGTGTCTCTTGCTATACCTTAATAAATCTGTGGCCAGGGAATGTACATTCAGATATTTATACAGTATGTTTTTAAAGTGAAACTTTACCCATAACAACTTGTTAAAAAAAAAAATATGTTCTTTAACAAGGAACATGCATTTCACATTAATATGCTAGCAACATTATGGTGTGCTGTATATTGTCTCCAGCATGGCTCCTGTTTCTTCTTGTTTGACACTGCCATTTTGTTGGAGCCCCGATCAGTCACTTATTGAGAATCCTCTCCTTATTCTCAAAAATTGTATGTCACATTCTGCAATTCTATAACTATACCTGTCCTCATGTTGTAAAGCATGTGCAAACTGTTGGTGCTATATAGATCCTGTATAACAATATTAATAATTATGCGTGCAGTTCCAGCCTTGATTGCATGTCCTAGGTCAGCACCAGGGGGAGACTGCAGCAGCAGCACAGTGCTCAAATTCACAGTGCTCAGATTCACAGTGCTGCCAGTGCACAGTGAGAATCATGGAGATAAGATGCTATCTTTGTAAGATCTTTGTAAGTTGAACTGCTTATTTTGTGCTCCCCCTCAGCTACAAAGTTTTTCCTGTCTCCTCTCCAGCTTTCCCCTTCCGCTCTCTAATCCAGTCTTCTTCAGTACAAGCTGTCTTATTACTGTGGTTTCCTTCACCCCCTCAGCAGCAGCATATCATTATGCAGTCAGCAGATTGGCCTCTAGTGACTCCCTCACTGCTCTGATTATTGGCACAGTGCAGAGAATAAAAGACAACTGAGGCTGCACAGAGAAGGAAGAGAGAGTGAACCACTAGATTTTAAACTGTAAAGGTACTTACAGTATTATTCATGTTTTATAAAGCCATAAATGAAAAAGGGCCAACAGGTAGCAATTATTTAGAACTTAAAAATAAACCGAGCTGATACTATCTAACTATCCTGTTAAGGAAAGATGTGTATACTTACCTAATAAAAGGGAGCTTCGGTCCAGTCATGTGACCACCCCCCGCTGCCAGCTTCAGGAGAGATAAAAGAGCAGTGACAACCTGTTGCAATGCCCAGGTGGTGACGTCACCCCTAGACTGGGGCATCTGTTGTCCGATGTCTCTCCTCTCTCCTGAAGCCGGTACTGGGAGCCAATCATGTTACTGGAGCACCTTTACATTAGGAAAGTATACACATCTTTCCTTTGCAGGATAGTTAGTATAGAACTTAGAATGGGATGAGAGCAGGTTTAAGCTTAGCTAATATTAGCTCCGACCTCTACTTAAATTTTTTGGCTAAAGTTCCACTTTAAAAAGCCTTCATTGTCCCCTGCACCTGCAGGTACTATGAAGCAGTTCATTCTCATTCACAGTAGAAGCACTGAAATCCTCTCAGCAGCTCAGCTCACTCTGCTACCACTTCCCAGAAAAAACTACTTATTTACCTGCTTGTTAACCAGTTCAGTCCCAGAAGATTTGGCTGCTCAATGACCAGGCCATTTTCTGCGATACGGCACTGCACCCGTTTAACTGACAATTGCGCGGTCGTGCGATGCTGTACCCAAACAAAACTTTTTTTCCCACAGATAGAGCTTTCTTTCAGTGGTATTTGATCATCTCTGTGGTTTTTATTTTTTGCGCTATATACAAAAAAATAGGATCAATTTTGAAAAAATATATATTTTGTACTTTTTGCTATAATAAAAATATCACAATTTTTTTTTTCAAAAAAAGCTATTTTTTTCCCTCAGTTTAGGCCGATACATATTCTTCTACATATTTTTGGTAATAAAAATCGCAATAAGCGTATATTGATTGGTTTCCACAAAAGTTATAGCGTCTATAAAATAGGGGCTAGATTTATGTCATTTTTATTTTTTTTATTTTTTTTACTAGTAATGATGGTGATATGCGATTTTTATCATGACTGCGACATTATGGACAATTTTGACACATTTTTGGGACTATTGACAATTATACAACGTTCAGTGTTATAAAAATGCCCTCATTACTGTGTAACTATCACCGGCAGGGAAGGGGTTTACACTAGGGCATGATCAAGGGGTTAACTGTGTTCCCTAGTGTGTGTTCTAACTGTTGGGGGATAGGACTGACTAGAGGTGATGACAGATCACTGTTCCTAGCTATTAGGAACTCACGATCTGCCTCTCCTCTTCTCACAGAACAGGGATTTGTGTGTTTACACACATCCCTGTTCTGGCTCTCGTGCCCGCGATTGCGCGTGGTAGGCGGTCATCGCGGCCGCTGGCCACGCGCATCATCACCCCCGCAGGGCGTGTGCCTGCTATCCTGCTTAAAGGAGCCAACATACAGCTACGACGACTCGTGGGATTGTGCCGACCTGCCGCAGTATAATGATGGTGGCTAGTTGGCAAGAGGTTAAAGTGGTAGTAAACACTGCTTATTGACTTGTACTTACAGGTAAGCTTATAATAAAACTTACCTGTGGGTACAAGGAATATCTCCTAAATGTGCACCGTTTAGGAGATATTCACTATTTCTGCAGCCAGTGACATCACACGCGCATGAGCCGTGCGCTCTGAAGGGGCGGCAACTCAGTATGCTACCCCTTCAGTTCACTGTGCTGGGGTCAGGACTCCTGTGCACATGCACAGGAGTGACGTCATCGTGGCTCGATCATTCAAATAGCAAGAGCCTGCAAACCCGGAATGAAGACCGTGTTAAGATGGAAGCCCTGTCAGCTGGACAGTGCACAGCTGGAGGGCTTCATTTTAAGGTAAGTTTTTATATCCTTATCTTGCCGTGAGAATTTTCTTTTCTTTTCGAGACCTTACCAACGTCTTAAGAATATGTAAATACTTGAATTGCTATGCTTGTTATGGCAGCACTCGGAGAAGAGGAGAAGCCAAGATTTCCAGCGGAGGAGCCCAGAAGAGGAGGTTCAGGGCAGATCTTTGCAAAATGATTGCACAGAGCAGGTAAATATGACATGATTGTTATTTTTAATAAAATCACCTTTGCAATCACTTTAATTATTACATGTCAGATACCAGCATGTATTGTAACAGTAAAAACATGATTCTGGGATGCTAGCCTGGAGGCAGGGGTTCAAAGAAAAAAAACATATTAAATTGGGCAAAAGTGTGCGGTGCATGGATCAAGCGTAATTCATATTGGATCCTTTTCCTAGTATGCAGCCTGGCTGGCCAGGAAAAGGAGAGGCAGTGAGCATATTCCCCTCTCCTGAACTATACCAGTCCCCCTGGCCCAGTGAATGTGGGGTCTGGGGAGGGGCAGGGGTGAGGGGGAACTTATAAGAACCTAGAAGCCCCCCCAATCCTTATGTGAATGGTACCTTGCAGTGCATATAAAAATTTAGAAAGTCAGCAGCCAGAATGTTAAAGGTAAACCAACCCCTAGAACACAAAAAAACATAATTTCAAGATTTATCCTTTGCATGTTATGCCAGAAAAAATATCAGTTTGTCCTGAATAGTGTGAAAATTGCTTGCACAACTGAGCCCTGTCTGTGGTACTGAAAAGTAAACATGTCAGTCTGATCAACAGAGCATATTTCTACATTTATTTGCAATTGCTTTCCATGATCAATACACACACAGGAAGTGTAGTAAATAGTCTTTCGATGCAAGTTCCATAATGTAATGGAATCCCATTAAGTATGGGTTCCTAGAATTTATAACACAGAATAAGTAAACAGTTCCACATGCGTCATGAAAAGGAAAAGTCGACTTACCGTAATAGTAGAATCATAAATGCTGATGCAGCTTGTGTTCAATTGTCAATGCATATATATTGAAAATGTTATAAAATACTGCTTAGAAGCTTGACAAGATTTCCCTTCAGATATTGTTGTATGATACTATTTTTCACATAGAAGTTGCATTTTTTTTAATCTATGTCCATAACAAAGCAAATTGTATTTTATATAGTATACATACACTCACCGCCAACTTTATTAGGTAAACCTTGCTAGTACTGGGTTGGACCCCCTTTTACCTTCAGAACTAGCTTAATTCTTCATGGCATAGATTCCACAAGGTGCACTGTAGTCACTGTAGTGGGTACACTGTAGTCATAAAGGGATGGACATGGTCAGCAACAATACTCAGGTAGGCCACGGCGTTTAAACAATGCTCAATTGGTACTAAGGGGCCCAAAATGTGCCAAGAAAATATCCACCACACTATTACACCACTACCACCAGCCTAAACCATTGATAAAAGGCAGGATGGATCCATGCTTTTATGTTGTTTACGCCAAATTCTGACCCTACCATCTGAATGTTACTGCTAAAATTGAGATATGTCAGACCAGGCAACATTTTTTCCAATCTTCCCATTGTCCGATTTTGGTGAGCCTGTGCGAATTGTAGCCTCAGTTTCCAGTTCTTAGATGACAGGAGTGTCACCCGGTGTGGTCTTCTGCTGCTATACCCCATCTGCTTCAATGTTCGATGTGTTGTGCGTTCAGAGATGGTATTCTGCATACCTTATTTGTAATGAGTGGTTATTTAAGTTACTGTTGCCTTTCTATTGTCTGCCCCTTCTCCTCTGACCTCTGACATTAACAAGGCATTTTCGTCCACACAGCCGCCACTCACTGGGTATTTTCTCTTCTTCAAACCATTCTCTAAAAACCCTAGAGATGGTTGTGCGTGAAAATTCCAGTAGATCAGCAGTTTTTGAAATACTCAGATCAGTCCTCCTGGCATCAACAACCAACTTGTCCTTGATGACGCCCTGGAGGAGGGGCGAAACGCGTCGACGTAATTTCCAGTTCCTAAGCCAGTGACGCTGCTTCCTGTTCTGTTTGGAGCGCACGCCATGCGCGCACCCGGAACTCGCTGATCCCTGTCTGCTCAGTAGTGAGTTACTATTGCATAGCGTTATACAGGTTTATTACGGCGATACCACACATGTTTTTGTTTTTTCCGCTCTACGGTACTCTTTATCTATCTGGAGTCTTTGTTGGTCCATCTGGAGTTCTATTAGGATTTCTGACATCATTCACCCCATCGCCCCACTAATATGTTTTAACCACTTGACCACTGGGCAGTTAAACACCCTTCCTAACCAGACCAATTTTCAGCTTTCGGTGCTCTCACACTTTGAATGACAATTACTCCGTCATGCAACACTGTACCCAAATTAATTTTGTGTCCTTTTTTTCACACAAATACAGCTTTCTTTTGGTGGTATTTGATCACCGCTGGGTTTTTTATTTTTTGCGCTATAAATCAAAAA
>CM053029.1:306588243-306706176 GCA_028564925.1 Lithobates sylvaticus
GATAACACAGCTGGGTGCCAGACTGTCTCTACACAGGTGTTTTTAAGTCAGATAGGCGTCTGTCAGGCTGACTGTTTGTTTATGCAGCCAAATTGCAAGGGTGGCAGACGGTCAGACCCAATAGGCAAATATCTGTCCGTAACTTGTCTCCTCATATGAGTCAGAGAGGACTTCTTAACTTGTCCCAGAATGTGGTCTCAGGTGAATTTCCCTCACAAACTTGGTCGAGCTGGAACCCAGAATCACTGGTCGACCGACTGGTCCCTATCAGGTGACAGGTTCCCAAGAATTGGCAGAAAAGACCCATTCTGGTTCAAGGTGAGAACAATTCACAATTGTTTCAATTTGGTTAGGGAATAAGAATACCTATATCTAATTTTTACATTGTAAAAAATTGTATAAATTAGACCTGTATCTTGTACTACTTTTGAACATAAACCTGTATTTTATCGGCTGTTAATAAACCTACATTGCTGAAGTTTTGCCTGGTTCGATACTTGCTGAACGCTTTTGTGCTATACAAAGCTTTAGGACAGACTGGATCCTTCCTTAAATTCCAGGAAGAGATCGTCACAACCCTTCTGTTTCCAGACGGTGCTTTGGCCCAACTTCCCAATCCAAATGCAGTGAGCCGGCTGCATGAGAGGCATTTTCCTTATGTCCTCCTCCCTGGTACACCCCAAAGAAGATGTTGTGTCTGCAGTAAACGTGGATTTAGGCGTGACACCCGCTTTTATTGTCCCTCCTGTCCTGACCAAACTGGTCTCTGCATCGGTGACTGTTTCAAAAGCTACACACACTAGTTGAGTATTAGCATAGGGTACAGCACCACACAGTAATCTGCAATGTTCGGTTTACAGTTTTTTTTACAGTTTTTATAAAAGTGAAAAAAGTGGGGAAAAAAACAAAAAAAAACACACACACAAAAAACACAAAAAAAATATAAAATAAAAAATCCAAAAATAGTTGTGGTTGTTTTTTTCTTCTCTCTCGCTCTCTATTGTTCTCTCTCTCTTATGTTCGCTATGTTTTATTGTATTTGATTTGCTTATATGGTATGTTATACTGTAATGTTTGTTTTATTGTTAACCATCATTTGCTTAGCAGGTACGCCATTCAGCTGCAGCACGGGTTTATTTATCTTGACAGCAACAGCATTTTCTCCCACGATACATAAAGCCGTGACTCCAGCGCTATCGGAGGTGATTTCACCACCACAGTTAAAAAAAAAGCGCATATATGCCAAAGCATGGGGGCAGGGGTGGAGGAGCGATTTGCTCCTAACATTAGGGGCGGATTGCCCCCATGCTTCGGCATATATTTTTTTAGGCAAACATTGCAATGTTTTATTTTTACTATGTTTTATTGTATTTGCTTTGCAGGTATGGTAAGTCTTACTGTTATACTGTAATGTTACTTTGTTTTATTGTTAACCATCATTTGCTTAGCAGGCATTCAGCTGCAGCACAGGTTTATGTATCTTGACAGCAACAGCGTTTGCTCCCTATGGCCTGAGAAACCGTAGGCTACAAGCATTTCTTGACTTAGGTTTTGCCGGATATAAACAGCGCCTGCCGGATTGGTGCATTTTATCACAGCGATCCATTGTGGTCACAGCTTTGGCAGAAAAGATCTATTAATAGAATCATAAAAACCGAGTCTTCGTACCTATTGTCAGGGGATATCATTTGAGATAACAGAGGAGGATCATAGGGTCTAATGGAATATTCTAAAAAGGTACCTGTCACTACCCATTGATCATAGGGTCTATTTTTCCCTTAACAATAAAAATGATAAAAAAATAAAAAAAAATGAAAGGAACAGTTTAAAAAAATATAATAAATAGGCAAAATAAATAATAAAAAAAAGCACCCCTGTTCTCCTGTGCTCACGCGCAAAGGCCACCGCAAGCTTCGGTCTGGTGTCATATGTAAACTGCAATTGCAGGTATCACCGCGCAGGTCAAATCAAGAGCAGTAATTTTAGCAGTATACCTCCTCTGTAAATCTAAAATGGTAACCTGAAAAGGCTTTTAAAGGCTTTTAAAAATGTATGCAGTTTGTTGCCGCGGCACGTTTGTGCGCAATTTTAAAGCATGTCGTGTTTGGAATCCATGTACTCGGCATAAGATCATATTTTTTATGTTTTAGTGCATTGCAAGTGCAAGTGTGTTTTTTCCAAAAAAATGCATTTTAAAAATCGCTGTGCAAATACTGTGTAAAAAAAAAAAGCAGCACCCATTTTAATCTGTAGGGCCTTTGCTTTAAAAAAAAAATATATAATGTTTGGGGGTTCAAAGTAATTTTCTTGCAAAAAAAAATATATTTTTTCATGTAAACAAAAAGTGTCAGAAAGGGCTTTTTCTTCAAGTGGTTAGAAGAGTGGGCGATGTGTGACATAAGCTTCTAAATGTTGTGCATGAAATGGCAGGACAGTTCAACCCCCCCCCCTAAATGAACCCTTTTTGGAAAGTAGACACCCCAAACTATTTGCTGATAGGCATGTTGAGTCCATGGAATATTTTATATTTTGCCACAAGTTTCTGGATTTTTTTTTTTTTTTTTGCACAAAGTTGTCACTAAATTATATATTGTTCAAACATGGCATGGTTATATGTGGAATTACACCCCAAAATACATTCTGCTGCTTCTCCTGAGTATGGGGATACCTCACGTGTGAGACTTTTTGGGAGCCTAGCCGTGTACAGTCCCCCTAAAACCAAGCACCGCCTTCAGGATTTCTAAGGGTGTAAATTTTTGATTTCACTCCTCACTACCTATAACAGTTTTGAAGGCCATAAAATGCCAAGGTAGCACAAACCCCCCCCCCCCCATGACCCCATTTTGGAAAGTAGATACCCCAAGCTATTTGATGATAGGAATGTTGAGTCCATGAAATATTTTATATTTTGCAACAAGTTGCGGGAAAATTAAAATTATTTTTTTTTGCACAAAGGTGTCGCTAAATGATCTATTGCTCAAACATGCCATGGGTATATGTGAAATTACACCCCAAAATACATTCTGCTGCTTCTCCAGAGTACTGGGATACCACATGTGTGAGCCTAGCCGTGTACAGGACCCCGAAAACCAATCACCGCCTTCAGGCTTTCTAAGGGTGTAAAATGGTGATTTCACTTCCTCACTACCTATCACAGTTTCAGAGACCATGAAATCACATATAGAAGAAAGAAAATAAATTCATTTTTTTTTCTTTTTTCAAATTTCAAAACTTTGTGACAAAAAGTGCGATCTGCAAAATACTCAACATGACTCTCAGCAGATAGCATTACTGGATGTGTAAATGTGCAAAAGAAATTAGAACATTTATTTTACTGCAACTTGTGGCAAAATCTAAAATTTCCCATGGACTCAACATGCCTCTCATCAAATAGCTTGTGGTGTCTACTTTCCAAAATGGTGTCATTTGTGGGATGGGGGGTTTTATGGCCTTCAAAACTGTGATCGGTAGTGAGGAGTGAAATCAAAAATTTACACCCTTAGAAATCCTGAAGACAGTGATTGGTTTTCGGGGTCCTGTACGCAGCTAGGCTCCCAAAAAGTCTCACACATGAGGTATCCCCATACTCAGAAGAAGCAGCAGAATGTATTTTGGGGTGTAATTCCACATATAACCATGCCATGTGTGAGCAATATATCATTTAGTGACAACTTTGTGTAATTAATTTCTTTTTTGTCATTTTTCATTCACTTGAAAATGGGCTCAACATGCCTCTCAGCAATTTCCTTGGGGTGGCCACTTTCCAAAATGGGGTCATTTGGGGGGTGGTTTGTACTGCTCTGCCATTTTAGCATACTAAAAGCTGCGTAAATTCCAGAAAATGTACCCTAGTTTGTAGACGCTATAACTTTTGTGCATAAATATACACTTATTGACATTTTTTTTATTAAGGACATGTGGCTGAATACATTTTGGCCTAAATGTATGACTAAAATTGAGTTTATTAAAAAAATGTTATAACAAAAAGTAGAAACTATAATTGTTTTCAAAATTTTCGTTATTTTTCCGTTTATATTGTAAATAATTTAATTTGCAGAGGCAGACAAATACCATCAAAAGAAAGCTCTATTTGTGGGAAAGAAAGGACGCAAATTTTGGTTTGGGTACAACATTGCATGACCGCGCAATTACCAGTTAAAGCAGCGCAGTGTCACATTGTTAAAAAAAGTCCTCCGGTCATTGAGCTGCCAAAACCTCCAGGGCTGAAGTGGTTAAACAGAATATACACTTTTTTTAATGGTTTACATAGCTATACCTGCAAAAGCGACCAGCCTGAAGAGATCTAGCAGGAATTATTTTTATGACTAAAGTTTATTGTCCATACCTGTTGATCTTGTGTCTTGTACACAGTTAAATGTGTAATCTCAAGGATGGTAATTTGACCTCCTAGTTTCTATTTTGCACTACAGAACAATTTGTCCCTATGTTGTGGAGAGCAGGACAGTGAGAGGGATTCAGTAGTTTAGAGAATGACAACTGGGCATGGGCTGACACCATTCAGTCATAAAAATGCCACATGCTATCAGCCAACAAAAAATAGGATATACATGTGGCAGATCAGATCGGTATTGCAAAGATGTATGCTTTTTTTTTGTTTTTTTGTTTTTTTGCCTTGACATTAATTTTACTTGAACTTTCTAGTCCTTAAAATAATCTATGCTCTCTGCAAATCTATTGCTCATCTCTCCCACTTCAAGGAAAAGTTGCCTGACTCAGCAGGTTTAATACATTCTGGGACATAGATCTGGAATAACTATGTCAATTAGACATTTTGACTTCTGTAAATTTTAGTTTAGAGGCTCCTATGCTCACTTAGGGTCATTCTGAGTCACTGACCTAAACCAAATATGCAGACATACAGAATATCAGAGAAAAGTCAGAACTCAAAAAAACTATATATGTTTATTCCAATAGGTTAATAAACCAATTTTGAACAAACTCGGGGGGTATCAGAAACCCTTTTAGGGTGTATACTACCACCACGTGACAGGATACACTAACAAATAACTAATATGGGATTTTAACAGGTACCAATATAGACATTTTTATAAAAAAATTTATTTGTTTTTATACATAAAATTATGTATACTTTACAACATTTTTGTTCTTAGGTATGACATATACTGTACATACAAATCAAATCCTGTCCCTTATATAAATTCTCTTCATTGCTATATATCACCTATCATAAAATTTACACTAAAAGGAAATTACAAAGTCTTCAATGAAAATAGGGAGGGATATCTTTCCCAACATGTATCATAGGTATATCATTAGAGAGGATATCTAAGCATCTATACAGACACAAGCACAACACTGTATGTCCCAGACAGTGCAAGCAAAGATATTGCACGTAATATGTTTAGCCGGTAATTGTCAGAATGATGTCATAGTTAAGTCAGCCAATATTAAAAACGATATGATGTCTACCCAACCAATCAGGGCCAACCAACAGGGTCCCAAATGATGAATAAAGAAACCATAGAGCGGCCATCAACTCATAAAGAAAATGCAGGATAAAGGTCCTATTATTAATTCACCATTAGATAATTGAATGGTAGGTCAAAGCTGAAAGTATTCTAAATTGAAATGTAATTTGAAAGGTAAATACAAATTTAGAATTTGCTTTGTATCCAACAGTCAGATAGGAAGCAAGGACAGTGGTAAAATGTTATCATAGAAAAGGGTATTAATAGAAAAGTGGGGGATTTTACCATCACAAACATAAATACTCACCCTAGTCAATGCCGTATCCATCCGATGCTGCATCTGTCCCTCGTCGGCTCTATACAGAGAACTGAGTGATAAAAGACCGCTGATCACTCAGTTCTAAGGCTTCAGTGAGCAGAAAGCTGGAGTGTCAGGGCCTGGACTTGAACCTGGGACCTCTGCTGTGCCTGGCAATGACTCTTCTCGCTGAGCTACCTGAGATGCTGGACAAAACCCTGTCTAATCCATTGGACAATGCTGCCGTGTGCCTTGACTTCTGCTAAACCTTGAACTCTTTGCTCCTCCCATAAACTTCCTGAATTAAGCCATATCTCTGCACTTCTTGTTTGCCAGATTACTGTGCGCTCTTCAGCCAGTATCTCGCTCTTGTCTTCCCTGCTGCCATCCATATTGTGCTACTGCTCATTATTGACCCTTGGCTTGTTCCTCGACTATGCTTCTGCCCGATCCCAACCTGCAACTACTCATTACTGACCTTTAGCTTGTTTTACTGACTACGCTTTTGTTTGATCCTTACCTGCTTATCTGCTACTGGAACCCGGGTTGATCACCTCCTGGTGGGGCGATCCTGAGGACCCTGGCCTGGTACTAACATGCAGTAAAATCAATCTCCACCATCAGGAGCTCTGGTGAACATCGGTTAGTACTTAGACTCTGAACCTCAGGTGAGCTCACGTCACCTGCCAGGGTGTCTACCTGTGTACCTATCCTGCTTGTCGGCACACAATAGAAGTATGGCTAACAGAGCTTTTCCTTTAAGTGTGCATTTTTAAAAGAAAACATACTGCCTTTTTGAGGTTATTTCCAGACACATTTTTTTCTTTTACACTGATTGTGTTGAGGATCTAGATCTCACCATAAAAAATATGCAAGGGAGTAGCAATGGCTGTGTTTCTAAGCCTGTGAAAATATTTTCTCGTCAGTTGGCTACATCTCTTTCACATCTTTGAACACCAGTAATGAGACAGAAAAGATGGTACTTGCCTCCTTTTTTGTTGCTACTTTAATTAGGGCAAAGCAAATCTTTAAAAGCATCTAAATCTCCATGTGCTGGACCCTGCACCATATAGTAGTCATAAATACAGATTTTCTATAACCCAACATAGCCTATACACATTGAACATAATAATATGGCACAATTCTCCATTCATTATCTAGAATTCCTGCTTAAATGGCAACTCTGTTTCTGTTGTAAAATATTACAAATAAAAAATATATATATATATATAGTATATACAATTGTGATGCAATCCATATTGTAATTTAATGTTATTAAAATGTACCTTTCCTTTTCAATCTGTAAAATGCAATGCAATATGACAAACTGGAAATGTAATTTCCTGCTTGTGTGATTGGCTCACTGATTTTCCCAGAAGTACGCACTAAGATATAAGTCAGATTTTAGGCATACTCTGCAACAAAAATGTTATTTTGGGGAGATACTCCTAAAGGGTTTAATTACTTCTAAAGGAATGCTGACTCCTCATTAGAATGCTACAAGTGTATCAGCTGAAAAATAATGAAAGAGGCACTTTCAGATTTAAGATCCAAAAAACATTGAAGAACAATCTGCTTTTCCTTCAGAGAAGAAACAGGTAGTAATTTGCAACAAAACTTGTTAAAATCCTTGTGCTCTCCATAGATGACCCAGAGGGGATTTTTTTTTCTCAGCAAAAGTAGAGTTACTCTTTAACATATAGTTCTTGGCACAGTTGTTTTTAATTCTGGAATCTGTAAGTCCAGGCACAAGGACATATTTTACAAATATATTAAATTTAATATACATTATAAGCATGAGGTTTTCTGGAAAAAAACAAGCCACTTCATATATTTTTGCCCCACAGGGGATAATCCAGACATAACTCTAAGTGGCAAGACATGGAAAGGTTTGTCCATCCAACAAGGGTAGAGATATTTCAATATGGGATCATATGCCGTATATCGTGTCATGGACATGGAAAGGTTTGTCCATCCAACAAGGGTAGAGATATTTCAATATGGGATCATATGCCGTATATCGTGTATAGGGTGTAATATCCCTGTGCAATGGGTTGCAGCAAATGGAAGCAGCTCACACTGATACAAAATAACTTGTTACATAACATTGTTGGAATGACATTGGAATACCCTGTCATGGACATGGAAAGGTTTACCCCACTGTCATGGACATGGAAAGGTTTGTCCATCCAACAAGGGTAGAGATATTTCAATATGGGATCATATGCCGTATATCGTGTATAGGGTGTAATATCCCTGTGCAATGGGTTGCAGCAAATGGAAGCAGCTCACACTGATACAAAATAACTTGTTACATAACATTGTTGGAATGACATTGGAATACCCTTTAACATACTACAATTGTTACCAAAGATAGATACAATACATATAGTATATTGGCATCAGAGAAAAAAGGTTAAATATACAGTCTGCATCAATCAACCAGTAGTCTGTCTAATAGGAAAGACATCAAAGATTAAATATGTAAACTCTACTGAATGGGACTTATAATCCATCAACTTCACTATGTAAGCATAACAATAAAAACAGCTCAATATCCATATGTTAGCAATGGCATACTTACATTTTAAATATAGTGTGTACATGTACAGCAAAATAAACCTCTCTAAATAGATTCACCAGTCATGTTTGGTCGAACCATAAAATCCATGGGCTCACAGACATATCTGTCCCAGAACTGCAGTCCTTCGACACATTTGCAAAAATATAATCATGCGTATAAAAAAGTTAAATCTCATCTGGAGAAGCATGTGTCTCTGAAAGAGTGCCCAAGAAGTGGGAACATGTGCCCTTGTGAGCCCTGTCTAAACATACCACCTGTCTAACTTTTGTGCTTCATCCAAGCATGGACTTCCTCAGAGGGGCTGATATATCCCATGCTCTGTAGCTCTTATGGCATTGAGGCTCAGGATGTGATGCATTAACGTGTGGGGTCACCAAACATGCATATCCATCCCTCATTCTTCCCTGCTGTAATTCCTAGTCCATGAATCACAGCTATAAAATGATGTGCTGTATGTATCACCATTGTCTCTCAAGCCAAACTTTATTAGTAATGCACTCTAAATGCCTAAAACATGCATACAGTATTAGAGCTTGTAACCATGACATAGTAGACCTTTGTTTTAAAAAAATATATATTCCAAAAATCAAGAAATAATAGTGATAAGTCACATTTAAAAACAATACATCCAAAAATACATAAACTAACAAGCCAAATATAATAAGGTCAATGATTCATCCAAAGTTCAAAAGGGATAGAAACCGGAATTACACGGAGCATCTAAAATCAATTGTCCCATTGATGTCTGGTTTCTGTTAATAGGTGGATCCACCAGTACCCTTTCTGTAAGACAATTGTGTTACAGGCCCTGCCTATTTTGCTTTTGTGTACCCTTCCTAACATTAAGTGCAATCCATCAAACCTACTCTCATGTTTTAAAATGGAATGGCTTGCTACTGGTGCAATTGGTGAAAAGTTGCATGATGTAATGCCAAATACACATGATCAGATCCAGTTTTTAAACGTTCTCTTAGTTATTCCAGGGGCCACAGAGGCAAGTAAGCATATAAATAATCCCCTGGGTTTGGGTAGTTTTCCCTACTGTGAGAAAGTATCAAGTAACTACAGTGATAACATCAATCCAACTAAATAAGACTGATGATGAAGTAAAAACAACTTTTGGGCAATCTCCTAGATAAGTGGTTCTCAACTCCTGTCCTCAGGACCCACTAACAGGCCAGATTTGAATTACCTCCTTGGGAAATTCAGAGTAGAATACTGCAACCACTCTATTTCAGTTATCTTGCAAACCTGACCTGTTAGTGGGTCCTGAGGACAAGAGTTGAGAACCACTGTCCAAGTTAATGGTAATGTGGCCAAATAACCACTTTTGCTGTTGTGTGTAAGCAGCAGTGAAAGTTCTGCAATTAGGTCTTGTATGTATGAAGCAAGACTAATGCCAATGCATATATGCAAGAAGAATGGTTAACAGTGACTGATGTTTTTCTTCAAAGCATGGACTTTTCTTACTAGTTAAAATCAGCAAAACTCACACCAAAATAAATGCCCCAATATTTGCAACAAAGTTATTTAATTTCATGGTCATACGAACAAATTTATTACCCAGTCTATTTTAAAAACCCCAGTTACATATCGAGAAATGGAAACTGCATCTCTCAAAATATGCCAGTATTCCTATTATTCATGCAGTTTATCTTGATATGGAGATACTGTTGAAGGACTGTCTGAAGGTATATTCCAAATCAATTGTTTAGGATGGCTAATTGATGATGTTAGAATAGTATTGCCCAGTGTAGACATCATGTCCAAAAATTTAATTATGGTTCTGTCTACCACAAATTTATACTTTAAAAATCTGTGACAATTTTGAATGGTTATGTTGGTAATTTAGTTACATTTTGGATCCCAACCAGAAAATAAAGATGTCATTTATGTACCTGTGCCACAAAAAAATGCAGCATAGGTAATTAGACAAGCTATCTATGGCAAAGGTTTCTCATTTCAACCCCTCCCAGGGTACAGGTTTGCATAGGATGTAGCATAAGTGATGCCCATGGCTGAACCCTGTACCCAGGAACCTAAGTTGGAACCACTAAATCAAAAAATATGTTCCTCAAAATAAAATTAAATATCTCAAGTTTTTTCTAGGAACCTTTTTAATATCCCCTTTTCATGTGATACAGATAAATAAAGGACTCCAACATTCCGCTCTATCAGAAGGGTATCCTAAGGTATTTCCAGTTAATCCAGTTAGGGAACATTGTGCAATAATATTATGTTTGGTGGTGTATAGCGTATGTATTTATGACTATCATATGGTGCAGGGTCCTGCACATGGCGTTTTCCTTGTTTTTAAAGATGTACTTTGTCCTTAACCACTTTCAGACCGGACCAATTTGCAGCCAAAGGACCAGGCCCCTTTTTGCGATTCGGCACTGCGTCGCTTTAACTGACAATTGCGCGGTCGTGCAACGAGGCTCTCAAACAAAATTGAGCTTTCTTTTGGTGGTATTTGATCGCCCCTGCGGTTTTTATTTTTTGCGCTATAAACAAAAATAGAGCGACAATTTTGAAAAAAATGCATTATTTTTTTACTTTTTGCTATAATAAATATCCCCCAAAAATATATAAAAAAACATTATTTTCCTCAGTTTAGGCCGATACTTTTTGGTAAAAAAAATCGCAATAAGCGATTATTGATCGGTTTGCGCAGAAGTTATAGCGTTTACAAGATAGGGGATAGTTTTATAGCATTTTTATTAATAATTTTTTTTTATTAGAAATGGCGGAGATCTGCGATTTTTATTGTGACTGCGACATTATGGCGGACACATCGGACATTTTTGACACATTTTTGGGACCATTGTCATTTTTATAGCAATTAATGCTATTTAAATGCATTAATTCCTGTATAAATGACACTGGCAGTGAAGGGGTTAACCACAAGGGGGCAGTGTAAGGGTTAAGTATCCCTAGGGGTGTGTTTCTTACTGTGGGGGGGGCGTGGCTGTCAGCTAGTGAATGCTGATCTCTGCTCCAATCACAGGGAGCAGAGATCGGCGTCACTAGTTGCTAGGCAGAACGGGGAGATGCTGTTTATCTCGGCATCTCCCCGTTCAGCCTTCCCGTGAGACGATCGCGGGGGTCCCCGCGGCGATCGAGTCCGCGGGGACCGCGATCGGACTCACGGGGGTCCCGACCGGCGCGGGAGCGCGCCGCTCCCGGCGCGCTCCCGATGGCAGGGACAGGCAGAAAGGAGGGACTTATATATACGCCCTCCTGCCTGTACGTGCCATTCTGCCGACGTATATCTGTGTGCGCCGGTGGGAAGTGGTTTAATAAAGTATTGTAGATATTTTTTTTCTCAGTATTGTGGATATTTCAGACTTAGAATAGCATGCAATTTTTTCAAAGCTTTCTATTGCTGTAAATGTTCATACTTGGAAATGGAATAGTGGTATACAGTTTGCCTTTTTACATTGACTTACATAGCTTTAATACAACATCCTAATCATTATACACATGTAGCGCACTACCCCCTTGGGAGCTGCAGTGTTGTTCATTACCTTTTTGTCAGGTAGCCCCGTTCTTCCTGTCCCATGCAACTTTAAACACCAAATGACTTTACAGTTTATAATGCTTTATTCTGGGGTAAATCAATGAGCAATTAGATGGATGATATGAAATGCCCCGTTTTCTTATCGTATTGGCATGTTACATTGGCATATCGTATTGGCATGTTACAATTTACTTCTGGTGACCCCCTCCTGCTCTCAACTTTTGTTTCAGAACTTGAACATTTCCATTATAGACCATCACTCTGAATAATGCGTTGAGGTTAGACTTCAAAGTCACAGGCCACACTGCCTATTTCCATGACTCTTGTTGTCAAATCTTCGTCAGTCTTGGAAAATGTATAACACTGTAGTCCTTGGACACACAGCATGTTCACAGCATAGCACCACTGGGTTGCACTCCCTTTGCTCACTCCCAATCAACAGTCCATGTTACTCACAGAAAGCCGATTCCCAGCTTCCTCCATCCGCTTAGCTCCTACTTCCTCCTCCTTTGATGTCCAGTGCATCCCCGCATGGGACGCCCGGTCCTCATTAGGTTCTACATGGTGACTTTGTTCCAGGGGCCAGACGTGAGCCGACCTGGACTCTTTCTCCTCCGGTTATCCAGCTCTGGAGTCTCTAAACCCCCAGGCCTTCAAACCTTCATCCGGAGACTCCGGGGTCTCTGAACCCCCGGCCCTCTGGCCCTCCTTCTCTCTTGCGCACCCTTGTCTTTTTCCTCCTCTCTCCCCCTTTTTTGAGCATGTGACCCCCCTTTTTATATGAGAGACACCCACTGACCAAAGAAATTAACTATTGGTCCATTCTCTCACATGGGTTTCCTGCCACTCAGGCCTCAGTCCTTCCTCTCTTTCCAGTCCAACCTACTGTCCAGCAGAGGAGGTATCTCTGAGCCCAAGTGTAGGCGGCCACACCCCCTTCTATTCTCACACTCCCATCCCCAAATAAACGACCAGGCCTAAGAAAAATAATAAGGCCCTGGCCAATTTTACCTATATCTAACTTACACTATCAAAAATCCCATACTAAGCACCTACCCAAGCGTGGGGGTCCGCTATACACATTATAGTGTATAGTGTTCTGGTAACAAAGTATGAATGACAGTACTTTTTACTTAAACATATAAATAAAAAATAAAAAAATATACTGTATAGGAACAGTGAATTAACACTATGGAGTGTAACAATAAAAATTAACATGACCAATAATATTGCCTAGATTCTCTTTTTTTTCTGTCTGTACTTCACTTATGAAGTGTTTCAGAGCCTCAGCTGTATTATTCATTAATTGTTTCCAAATCATTCTGTGCTTTCCTATAATTTCACCTATGACTCTGAACCACATTTTTCATTTCTTTGGACATTCTCTAGCTACAGTGCCTTGAAAAATTAGTCATACCCTTGAAATTTTCCACATTTTGTCATGTTACAACCAAAAACGTAAATGTATTTTATTGGGATTTTATGTGATAGACCAACACAAAGTGGCACATAATTGTGAAGTGGAAGGAAAATGAGAAATGGTTTTAAACATTTTTTACAAATAAATATGTGAAAGGTGTGGGGTGCATTTGTATTCAGCCCCCCTGAGTCAAAACTTTGCAGAACCACCTTTTGCTGAAATTACAGCTGCAAGTCTTTTTGGGGATGTCTCTACCAGCTTTGCACATCTAATGAGTGAAATTTTTGCCCATTCTTCTTTGCAAAATAGCTCAAGCTCTGTCAGATTGGATGCAGAGCGTCTGTGAACAGCAATTTTCAAGTCTTGCCACAGATTCTCAATTAGATTTAGAATGGCCCAGTCAAAGTCCAGACCTAACACATGAATATGATTTGATCTAAACCATTCCACTGTAGCTCTGGCTGTATGTTTAGGATCGCTGTCCTGCTGAAAGTGAACCTCCGCTCCAGCCTCAAGTGTTTTGCAGACTCTAGAAGGTTTTCTTCTAAGATTGCCCTGTATTTCTCTCAATCCATCTTCCCATCAACTCTGACCAGCTTCCCTGTCCCTGCTGAAGAAAAGCATCCCCCCAACAACATGATGCTGCCACCACCATGTTTCACGGTGGTGATGGTGTGTTCAGGGTGATGTGCAGTGTTAGTTTTCTGCCACACATAGTGTTTTGCTTTTAGGCCAAAAAGTTCAATTTTGGTCTCCTCTGATCAGAACACCTTCTTCCACATGTTTGCTGTGTCCCCCACATGGCTTCTCGCAAACTGCAAATGAGACTTTTTATGGCTTTCCTTTAACATTGGCTTTCTTCTTGCCACTCTTCCATAAAGGCCAGATTTGTGGAGTGATCGACTAATAGTTGTCCTGTGGACATATGATTTTGGTATCAAACCCAAAAGCAAACATTTTTATACTACAGCTTACCAATTCTTAAATGTGATGGCTGCATTTGTTTTATTTTTTAGGCTTTCTTCCCTTTATTTTGACCTGGTGAGCTAGCCAGTAAATCTGTTTTCTTTTTCAACAAAACAAGTTGTCATGCAAATGTAGAAGTTATACGTTTTGAGACAAACCATATACCACTGACAGGGGGCTTAAAATTAATGATCAGCTTTTGTCTATTTATGTAAAACCTTTATCCCAAAAGGAACTGTTGTAACTGCTTATAAAGTGTTAGCTGGAGTTTGGCTTATATTTGTTACTGTATCTAAATCTGCTAGTATGTCTAACACTCCCCTGCCTCCAGACTGACAATGGTGCTGTCCAAAGGTTCCCCCTGTATTCCTTCATCCAGAGTGGGAGCACTCTAACAGAGTAAGCACGTCAATGGTTTAGGAACATTTGGGAGTTTCAAGTTGTCTGCAATGAAGATTATAATTTGTAACCAGAAGGGCCTAACTTTGCCACAACCCACACTATGTGAAATAATGTCCCTTAATTTATTTGGTACTTATGACATAATTATTATCTCTCTTTCCCAATTTATATAATATGACAGAGGTATAATTTGTTCAATGTAGATATCTTAGTTGGATCATTTTATCTTTAGAAGATATAACAATGTCCAGATACAGTATCTCACTGTCCAAACTGCCTGGCACTATGTGAAAAAGTAATTTCCCCTCCTTACTAAATCATGAATGAACTGTGATTACAAACATGTATTGGAACACTGAGTTAAAATTTCACCTGCCACACTCAGACCTGATTACTGCCAGACCTGTTGAATCAAGAAATCACTTAAATAGAAGCTGTCTGACAAAGTGAAGCACAATAAAAGATCTCAAAAAGCAACGCTTCATTTCACAATCTAAAGGAATTCAAGAACAGATGAGAAACAAAGTAATTGACATATATCAGTTTGGAAAGGGACTCCAGTGAGAGCCATCGTATACAGTTTGTATTCAGCACCTCTGTCCAAGCCTCCTCCGGTAGATATGGTTTATAGTGTGATTGGAAATTTTAGCATTTGTCTAGGTCAGGGAGATGTAGAATCTAGAGATTAACTTCTTATGCTCTGAGGATATAAGAAGCAGGTCCACCTTAGTAGTACCTAGAGTCACCTCTTATGAACCAAACTGCACTGCGACCATGTGTTTAAGCTGAATATATTTATAATTCCAAATTATCAGAATCCCATATTCATTTCTCATATTCTTGAAAGATTTAAAGGTATCTTAGCATTTAACTGGAAAGCATATTTTATTTGATATTTACCCATGTAAATCCCTCTTACAGTTAAAAACAAAAAAAAAGTTCTAATCAATCAGGCTTGATATAAAAAAAAAGTATGAATTAAACTATCATTGAGCATTTGGGAATTAACTCAATAGGATATCGGAAACAATTTTGGAGCAAATATTGAAAATCTTCTTGGATAAGTAAGGTTATGAGACTTTCATAGAAGTAGGTAAAGCTGCCATGGCTACATTGTTTAAATGAGCACTTCACTAATGAAGGTTTATCAGTTGAGATTCTAAATGGTACACCCTTAGATCCGGAAGTGCCAGTACCCCCTTGGAACTTGCTAGTTGCAAAGTCTCAAGTGAGATTCTCAGCATAAAAGGTCCCCACTGGAAGGAGACAATAAAAGCTTTAATGGCATAGAAGGTCTGTTTAGTAATATATACTAAAGCATTGGAAAATGAATACAGAAATGTTGGCATAATGAACATCTTTAAAAGATTTATTCTGCTTAAAGCGGTTGTATACCCATTTAAAATTTTTTTTTTGGGTTAACTACCTGTAAGACAAAGTCATAATGAGCTAGTATGACTAGCATACTAGCTCATTGTGCATCACTTACTTTAGATCGGGGCCCCCGACGCCGTGTTCTTCTCCCCCTCCGGCCGCATCCATATCTAAACAGATACCCTTCCGGGTATCGCCACTCCGGCCAATCACAGCGCCGCTGCAGGGCTGTGATTGGCCAGAGCGGCGAGGACGTCGCTCCGCGCATGCACGCGGGACACTTCAACTGCGTGAGCCGCAGTTGAAGATGGGGATTAACCCTGTAAATGCACCGTTGTCTACGGCGCGCATGCGCCGTAGACAACGTTGTAAAACGTTCTTTTCAAATATCTCCTAAACCGTGCAGGTTTAGGAGATATTTCTTGTACCTACAGGTAAGCCTTAATCTAGGCTTACCTGTAGGTGCAAGTTGAATTTTAGGGTATACAACCACTTTAATAATTTCAGTATTTTCTTCTTTAATGCTTGAACAATTAGTGATAGATTTTTATTAATATACATAGATAAAGGCAGTTGGATATTTACCCCTAAGTATTTAAAGTTAGCAAATAACATATCATGGGACCTGTAGAAAAAATATCTAAATAATAAAAAAAATAATAATAATTGAGAAAGCAGTGGTTAGAGAGATGCACGGATCATTTAGATAAATTAATATATCATCATATCATATAAAGACACACATTACTATCTAGCAAGGTTACTCTGTGGTATAACAAGGAAGCTGAGACTTCTGCAGTGTATAAATGTGCTTTTTACTATACAAAGCTGCTGTACAAAACTATTACAATCTTAGGAATACAATACAAGACTGACAGATATCTATAACAAGCAAAATGCCTAGAAAATAGAACAGCCTAAAGTCTAACAGTACAAATACATTTAAAAGGGTTACTTAACTTCTGTTACTGAATGTTCATGATCTCCAATTGGCAATATTTCTTCTTGGAGACCAGGTTCTGTTCTTGTATCATGAGCGGCTTCTTCTGATCTTCAAAGCATGATGATGTGTGTCCTGATGTTACAGCATGATGTGTTCCAGTCTCCCTCTGTGTCTCTACTACTCCATTTTATTTGTCCCAGTTTGTTGACCAAAGTTAATGTTTATAGAATTGTTTCCATAACAACCGACTAACAGTCATTCTTTTCAGGTTGAGAGACCCTCCAAACCTGTTTACTGTAGCTGACGAGACAATGGACTGTTGCTAGCTAACCATTGTCTCCTCAAACGAAATCCTGTCATCAATATAACAGTCATTCTTTTCAGTCTGAGGGACACTCTCAGCCTGTTTACTGTAGCTGACGAGACAATAGCCTCTTCAAACTGTCAATTTGAATACAAGAATGCTATCTAACACCATTGTATGAAAACAGCATTTGTTTGAGAATTCTACTCAAACCAGAGAATCTGATCAACTAAACTTGTAATTTCTCCCATGTAATGTTAGGTCTGATGTTTAAAAAAAAATCATATTTTAACAAACGCAACACATTCCGCCCTAGATTTTTTATTTATTTTTTCTTTCAGACTCCATATAGAAAATCACTTCATTACTAATAAAACTCATTCTAAACATTAATTTTCCTTGAATGCAACACCTCCAATTTCTGTCATTGAGAAGATGTTTCAGTCTTTTAACTTAAAAAGTTCATTAGAAAGTCCATTCTAACATTCTGTAGAAACAAGTCCAGGCTTGTAATACATCAAAGGCCTTGCTCTCCACAGCTCTTGCGATCTTCCCTCATTCTTTCCATCTTGTAATCACTTTTCTCTGGTCTTCCTATGGATCAAAGCGGAGACAGCCTGTGGAGTGGAAAACAAAGCGGATTATCTGTTCCCTCTAATAATACATAAACAGTAGATCCAGGCCCTTCAGCTACGATCTCTCCTCTAAATGGCTTCTTGCCTGGATATCGCAACACTTTGCCCCCTGCCTGTACCCACTTCTGACCCTCCCAAAGAACATCAATAGGGAGGAGAGGAAATATACTGATATTTCCCAGAAGATCACTGCTGTTTATTTTGGAAGGTTTTATGTTATGTAGCCTCACTTTCCACTCTTGCTGAGAAGTATCCACTAACCAGTCAGAGTCCCAGCCACTGTCTTGAAGCTCATCTGCCAATGCAAATATAACTTCAAACCTTCCTGCCAGATTCCCTCTCATTCCTAGATAGGCTTCAGCTTCAGATACGTCACTCTTGGTTTCTATGTCATGGGAAGCAGTAACATGGTATCTGTTAAGCCCTGTTTTTTCAGGAACCTTACATAAATACTGAACTCTGCACTCCAGCTGTGGAATCTGTGCCCCAGCCCCTACCATCCTCTCATATGGTGTGCTTTTGGCTATTGGCCTAGAATTTAACAACATGACTGCGTGTGTGAGGACCCGATCCCACCCCCTTAGTGTATGTGTGGGTGTAAGTTTGCGTATCTGGTCCTTCAATAGCCCGTTGTATCTTTCAATCAAACCAGCTGCCTGTGGATGGTATGGGATGTGGCACAACCAGTACACTCCAGAATCTTTGGCCCACTGCTGTACTGTTGATCCGGTGAAGTGTGAGCCGTTATCACTTTTGTCGTTGCTTATGGTTGTCCCAAGCAAGTCCAGTTTCTGTAGCAGTTGAAGCGTTGCGGCTTGATCTGCACGTTTGCAAGGATGAAGAAGCACAAGTCCATAATAGGTGTCCACTGCAGTGCAACAATATCTCAGTCCATTGTTTTCCCGGGGCAGGGGACAGATGAAGTCGATCTGCCATATCTATGCAGGCCTCTCACCCCTCTTAATCGACCCGGTGGAGTACTTTTGTAATGGCCATTGTCGCACTTCTCCACACACTGTACAGTTCCCTATTACAGTCTTTATCATGTCCATGGATATAGGCAAGCCTCTCTGCTGTGCCCATTCATATGTTGCTTTCTGCCCCAAATGTCCAGATTGCTTGTGGGCCCAGTTGGCCAAGTTCATCAAGACAGGATCAATTGGCACAACTGCCTTCACTTTGGCGATTTCATCTGCAACTCTGTTATAGTTCTCAAAGTCTGGGACTAGGGGCACATGTGCATCAACATGCCCCAGTTTTATGGTGCGCGAGTGAGCTTCTTTCCAGATGTAGTCCCAGACTTCCTTGCCTCCCCACACCACCTTTCCACGAATCATCCATTCATTGGACTTCCACGTGGGCATCCAAGTTGTCAGTCCTTTAAAAACCGCCCAGCTGTCAGTGTAGATAGTGACATGGGAAGAAGGATCCTCCTGAAGAGTCATCACTACAGCTTTCGACTCTGCATACTGGCTGGACCCTCCAATTCCGGTCTCCTGCAGGACTGTGTCTGTACTTGGGTTGTAGGCTGCTGCTGTCCATTTACGCCCAGACGAGGCGACTATGGCTGAACCATCAGTGAACCATGCTGACTGCTTCATGTCTTCTGACAGAGACTCAAAGGGTGGAGCCTCTTGAATGGGGGATGACTGCAACACAGGAATTTCTTCTTCTGGCCAGGTGCTGGTAAAAGTAACAAGCCCTGCCAACTGTTTTGAAATGTCTCTAACATCCCCAGCTGCAATACCCCCTCTTTCTTGAAGGTACCACTTCCATTTCATCAGTGTCTGGTTCTGGGCTACAGCTGCCCTAGTGATCAGTCCATTATCTCTCACCCATCCTGCTATTGGCAATGCAGTATGGATGGTGACTGTGTCCTTTCCTGTAATGGTCTCTACATGTTGAAGTGCTGTGTAGGCCCCAAACAGGTACTTCTCTAGGGGTGTGTATCTCTTCTGTGCCCCTGTCAGTTGTTTGGACCAAAATCCAATGGGTATTGCTCTTAGTCCTTTCTTTTCATTTGGCTGCCACAGACTCCAAGATATGGTACCATTCTGCTCCACTACATCCAGCTGAAATGGTACTCCTTGTCTCACGGGTCCTAATCCCTGATGCTGCAAAATAGCTTCTTTAGCAGCCAGGAATGCAGTCCGCTGCTCTGAACCCCATGAGAACTCAGTCTTTTTCCGGGTGACATTATATATAGGCCTCAGAATCAGTCCAAGATGTGGGATGAACGATCTCCAGAACCCCACAACTCCAATGACTTCTGTGCCTCCTTTTTGGTAGTAGGGGGCGACAGCGCCTGGATAGTTTGCACAACTGTCTCTGGAATTTTCCTCTGTTGCCCAGTCCACATCATTCCTAGGAATTTCACCTCTGTGGTAGGTCCTTGGACTTTGTCTCTGTTGATAGCCCACCCTCTGTTCTCCATGTGATGTATCAGCAGGTGCAGTGCTTCAGTTACATCTTCTTTTGTTCCAGAGATCATGATGTCATCAATGTAGTTAAACACAGCGACTTTCGAATTCAGGGTGCTTAAATCTCGGGCAATCAGTCCATTACAAATCGTTGGAGAATGAAGATAGCCTTGCGGAAGGACAGTGAAAGTGTACTGGCGGCCGTCCCACACCATAGCAAACTGGTCTTGACACTCTGGGTCTATTAAAATCGAAAAGAAAGCATTAGCCAGGTCTATCACAGCATGATATTCTCCTGCATCTTTAGCAATTTTTTCAACAATTGAGATCATATCTGGTACAGCTGACTTCAATGGAGGTGCCACTTTGTTTAGACCTCTGTAATCCACAGTCATTCTATATGTCCCATCAGGCTTTTTTACTGGGAACACCGGAGACGAGAAAGGACTTACAGCAGGTCTAAGGATCCCTACTCTCAACAGTTCTTGAATAGTCTCCCCAATGTGGCCTCCAGGAAGTCTGTACTGCTTGAGACAGACTGGCTTCTCTGGTGGAGGAATGTAGACAGGGGTCCATGACCTCTGACCACAGCCTTCACCGCCCTTACCAGATACGCTTTATCAGGATACCCGAATGTGAATGTACCTCTTTCAGTCTGAATTGACTGACCTTGAAGTACATCCATCTCAAGAATATTTTCGGGTAACTCTGAAACCAAAACATTTGTCATAAATCCTGATCCCTTGCCAATAGCCAATTTCACCCGTATCCTAACTGCTGGTGTAGTTTGCCCTCCCAAACCTTCTACATAAATCAATTCTCCTTTGTGATGGAAAGGATTTCCTTGCAAAAGTGTAACTTCGGCTCCGCTATCAACTAAAGCATGTGTAGGAGAAGATGACTTTCCCCACCATACAGTGACAGGTGCATATGGGCGTCGGTCTCCTGCTGTCACTGCCCTCACGGCTATTACAGGAGACTCACCTTCCCTTCATAAAGGATAAGGAACCTCCCAATCCCCTTTTCTGATTCTCTCTAACTCCTCCCCAGGATAAAGGGATTTGGGTTTGTGCTCACGTTCAGTTTTGGGAATTGGTTTGGGGCTAACAGGAGGTGTCTGTTCTGTTTCCTCTAGGCTGATGTTATCTTCACTAGGAGTAGTGTTTCTAACCCTGACAGTTTTACCTACTAAATCTTTCCACCTCTTCAGCATTTCTGCAGTAGAAATGCCATCTATCTCATCTTTAGGTACTCCTGCCTTTAATAGGTCCACCCACATTTCTTTCCTAGAAATAACTAGCCTGGTTTTCTCTTCACCTCCTGTCTTCTCTACCCCATTCCCTTTCTTCTCTGTTCTTTTCTGCTTGTATTCTTCCTGTCTGGCCTTGACCTTATCTACTGCCCTGACAGGTTTTGTTTTAGTCTCCTCTAGCTCCCCCAACTGGCTTAAAAGGGTTGTAGCTTCATGAATCTTGCTGTTTAATCCCAGGCCTCCCAACAAGGACAATAAGGGAGCCCTGAGATTAAATGGCACAGACTTCATCAGCTTAGAGCGCAGAGCAGACGTAAAGGGTTCCATATCTGGACCCATCCATTCTGGAAATGTATTTAATCCGGTTATACAACCCATCTCACGTAACCTGGAAATACCCTCTGCTATTGATCTCCAGGAGTAGGTATTTTCCAGGTCAGTAGGACTAGAGTATACTCGGACTATTCCATCTCTCACGAGGTCTAACAGTGAAAAATTCACGCTAAACTCTCGGGCTTTTCGCATTGCCTGACGCAATTGTGGATCATGGGTTAACACTCCCATAGTCACTGCTTCCTTACCTGACAAAACAACACTGTCTGCCCCTTCATCCCATAAGCGTAGGAGCCAACTCACTAGAGGCTCCCCAGACCTTTGTTTGTATTGTTTTGCCAGCTCATGAAGTTCAGTTTGTGTAAACTCCCGTACTTCTTCAAATTCAACATCTCTGGGGTTGCGATAATGCACCTCCCCATCTGCCATATTCTCTCTATCATGTTGCCGTTTCCTATGCTTAGTAATGAGAGGTCTGGCATACTTTTTCTTTCGCACTAGCAGATCATCATGCAAAATATCAAACTCTATCTCCTCATCCTCACTATCATTTGAGGAGAGCACATCCTCACAATCCAAGTTTTGGGATGTGACAATGGCACGTACCCTGGCTTTACTAACAGGTTTACGCCCCTTCTTTTTCCTTAAGGCATTAATTGATTTGGTCATGAGGGCTGCACACCGCTCTTGCAAATCATCAGCCCGACTAGCAGTTGAACGTACACACTCTGAAGCAACTGCTAGCTGGTCTTTTATTACCTTAACTTCTGCCTCTGCCTTCTCCCTTCTTTGTGATTCAGTGTAAAATGCGTGAAAAAAATACCATCCGACTTTGGACACCATTCTCTTCTCTTTTTTACTTAAATCCAACCCCTTAAGGCTAAAATCTACAAAATGATCTGAGACTTTATCACCCCAAGTCAGCTTCAAGGGAGAAGCATACTTCACAAATTCTTTAGCAAGAGGCTCCCACTCATTGTCTCTGGCCCAAATAGGTAAGCTGCACACTTCCTTATGGTCACCAGGACCCTCTGCAGCCTTTCTTTTCCTAAACAGCTTACGCAGCATTTTACCTAGCACAAGCTACACACTACAGAAAAAAAAAACAGCTCTGCTTCAATTGAACTATAGCACAGTCACGGCCGAGCCCCCAAATGTATTGCTTGCGTCTATCTAGCAAGGTTACTCTGTGGTATAACAAGGAAGCTGAGACTTCTGCAGTGTATAAATGTGCTTTTTACTATACAAAGCTGCTGTACAAAACTATTACAATCTTAGGAATACAATACAAGACTGACAGATATCTATAACAAGCAAAATGCCTAGAAAAATAGAACAGCCTAAAGTCTAACAGTACAAATACATTTAAAAGGGTTACTTAACTTCTGTTACTGAATGTTCATGATCTCCAATTGGCAATATTTCTTCTTGGAGACCAGGTTCTGTTCTTGTATCATGAGCGGCTTCTTCTGATCTTCAAAGCATGATGATGTGTGTCCTGATGTTACAGCATGATGTGTTCCAGTCTCCCTCTGTGTTTCTACTACTCCATTTTATTTGTCCCAGTTTGTTGACCAAAGTTAATGTTTATAGAATTGTTTCCATAACAACCGACTAACAGTCATTCTTTTCAGGTTGAGAGACCCTCCAAACCTGTTTACTGTAGCTGACGAGACAATGGACTGTTGCTAGCTAACCATTGTCTCCTCAAACGAAATCCTGTCATCAATATAACAGTCATTCTTTTCAGTCTGAGGGACACTCTCAGCCTGTTTACTGTAGCTGACGAGACAATAGCCTCTTCAAACTGTCAATTTGAATACAGAATGTTATCTAACACCATTGTATGAAAACAGCATTTGTTTGAGAATTCTACTCAAACCAGAGAATCTGATCAATTAACCTTTAATTTCTCCCATGTAATGTTAGGTCTGATGTTTAAAATAAATCATATTTTAACAAACGCAACACAATATTAGTGATCTATATGAATACATGATATTATTATGGCTGTATAGGAGGAGTAGAACAATGGGATTATGACAGTGCCAAATAAATGTTTGTCAACAATTCAATGCATTTTTCAAAAGAGAATTTTTTTATTAGAAAGTATTAAAAGGCTTTTTTAACAGGTTTCAATTGCTGTAAATTTTAAGTATAAAGATTGTGCTCTAGGCCCCCAGTTTGTATCATACAGATAATAATTGTACAAAAAATTGCAATAAAGATATACAAAACAATATCTAAATATATTCAATAGATTGGTTCAATACAACCATGAGTCCAAATCAACATAGGACTCAGTTCATGGTGCAGGCCATGGGTTTGCCGACATGTTTCGCCATTATAATGGCTTCTTCAGAGTAGGCCTGCTAATCAGTTATTTTATCTAGATGTAAAACAGTAAATACATATGAGTTTGTTTGAAAAGACAATTGGTTATTAGAGCAATACATTTTGTGACTGAACAATATAGATAGCAGACAGAATCTATTAGTTTCCACCTCGCCAGACAGCCCAGTATCCAGAGACACTTACCTATTATATACCAGGAAGGTATTTACTGAAAAGCATGCGCAGCTTGGGCAGAGTCACCAGAGGAGGACTAGCCAAAGGGAAGCAGGAGACACACTAGACCTAGCAATATAGATCGATTTAAAATTATTTTTAATTATCAATCTACTGTTAATCATATACAATGATACCCATTGCGGGAATTTAAATCCCACAATTAATAGGTGTAGCATTGTAGTTAGGACTGTAGTCTCAATACTTACATTAATTTGATTAATTTGATTCTTTCAAGGTAATTGATAGTAGACACGGACAGAAGGTAAGCTGGAAAGTGGGAGGCGCCTGAAGGATTAATTGATCTGAATAAGTAATGGTGACATAGCTAACTAAAGATACATATAAAGCTTTGTTTAGCTTGGTATTTATGTTGGCTTTAAGATGAAAGCCCCAAATTTAGGGGTGTTATTAATTACAGATTTGGCAATAAACTGACATTATATAAGCTTAGGTGAATTATAGGAGTTTTATTGTTACCTGATTTGATGGCAAAGAAATGGCAACGCTGTTGTCAATTAGAGGATTCACAATATATAGAACAGGTAGTTGAGAAATATTAGCTGGATAGTCAGTCAGACAGCCACACTAAGACCAATGCACAGAAAAGCTCCTAAAGAGAAGAGTTAATATGCATAAGGTCAATTTAAAGCTATTCAGTTAACCAAATAATTGGTGCAGAAAAGTCTATTTAGCAATTTAGTTAAAAATCAAGAGTAAGCGACTTACTTTGGAGCTAAAGTCTGCATGTCAGGCGCCTCCGGTGTCCGGTACTCGAATGAGTGCCGGATGCCGGCTTAAGTAGCGAATCAGGAACAGATCACTTATAGACGTCCACCGTCCTTAAGTGATCGACTTACGGTCACCCAAGGGCGGCGCCACTTACCAGACACCAGCCCTCTACAGGTCCCTGCTTTCCACACTTGCGCGCGTACCAGCGTGACGTCATCACGCGGTACGGCATCCCGGCACTTTGATTGTGGGCATTGTAGGCCCACACTGAGCCAGGATCCTCGCTCATGCGCAGAGCCTCTTCTGCCCGCTGAATGGGCGGCAGTGTTACACGCCCCCTATTCAGGTGAGACACTACTTAAGCTGGCATCCGGCACTCATTCGAGTACCGGGCACCGGAGGCGCCTGACATGCAGATACTTCAGCTCCAAAGTAAGTTGCTTACTCTTGATTTTTAACTAAATTACTAAATAGACTTTTCTGCACCAATTATTTGGTTAACTGAATAGCTTTAAATTGACCTTATGCATATTAACTCTTCTCTTTAGGAGCTTTTATGTGCATTGGTCTTAGTGTGGCTGTCTGACTGACTATCCAGCTAATATTTCTCAACTACCTGTTCTATATATTGTGAATCCTTTAATTGACAACAGCGTTGCCATTTCTTTCTAGTGTATTCCCCACCTCTTCTCTTTCGGGACAGTGGGAGAGCACATGGCGGAGACACAGCAGGTGTGTGCTGTGAGCAGCAACGACGAGGAAAGCCCGGAGCAAGGCAGTTCCACAGCCAGGAGGAGATATAAGGCCTCAAATATGTCCTTTGAAGAGATGGTGGACATCTTGAAGAGGACAGACTATGATGGGAAGCATGGACCATACAGAAACTCTAATGTGCGATAGGCCAAGATCATGACTAAAGTTGTGAGAAGTCTGCACAGGACTTTTGGGGTACAACGATCCAATTGAGGAAATGCTGGTCAGACCTGAAATTGAGGGAGCAAGATCAGTATAAAAAGATTAGGAAAGTGCTGCAAAAAAAAGTAAGTATTTGTTGTGTGTTCCTAGTATTATTATTACTTTTGTGCTGGTACATGGCATTTTAAACTGTACAACAGTAAAGAAAAGCACAAGTTTGAGGTTCATGGGCACATGAATCGTTCGTATTAAACATCGTTCGTTCGACCACTAATACATTTTTATTGGCAGATGCAGGTTAACTACATTTGTTCATGCCTATTTTAATTAAAATATGTGTATTACATTGTTGTCTAGATGTGTTTTAAACTATTATGAAATGACAACTTGACAGTGTAAGGAGAGGACACTGAGCAGCTGTTTACACATCTGGACGCAGGAGCACTAGTGTGGGACACCATAACAACCTTGTTATGGTGTCTCACGCAGGTGCTCCAGTGGATACTAGGGGTCTCTCCATGTGTGAAACTTGCACAAAGCCGGTAAGTATTCCAGATTTTGAAAGGGAAAAAATCATATCTTCAGCTTGGAACTCTGCCAAAACAGACAATTGGACAACACTTCCAAGCAATGTTTCATATTACTATTTCTAGCCTAAAATATCTGTCTGCTAAGTATACCTTTTTTGTATTCACATAGGGGAGAAAAGAATCGGGACATCTGAGGACACCAGTAACCCCACACCTACTGAAGAAAGGGAACTCAGCACACAACCTGAGGATGTGGATGCAGAGGTTCAGGAAGTGCTGGGTGAAGTGGTCGAAATGGTGTCAACAACAGATCAGTGTCTGAGACCCCAGCTTCAGGTAATAGATGGATGCCTGCATATTTATAATACATGGTGTTTTTTTTTATTTTTAGGTGATGTGGATGTTGTGGAAAAAGAAACTCACTTCAGCAGTGTAAATGCACAAGTACTCATCAGAGAGATCATGGTGTGCAATTATGATTTAGAAAAGATGAAGCAAAATATCCATGATGTTCAAAAAAGACTGAGCAACATCATTGATATTTTAGGAAAATCTAAAAAAAAACAATTTTTAAGGTGTCGTTATTGTCGTCATCTAAGTTGTCGTCATCTTGGTGTATAACACACATGTGAATGTGCTTGGAGTGTTTTATACTCAACAATGTGTGGCTTCTTCTTTCAATGCTCAATGCCAGTTTATTTTTTAAGTTGGTGTAGTTACAGTGACAATGGGGGTTATTTATTAAAGGCAAATCCACTTTGCACTACAAGTGCACTTGTAGTGCAAAGTGGATTTGCCTTTAGTAAATAGCCCCCACTGTGCTGTAAAATTTGCCAAAATCAGGCCATTTTAGGGATTCCAAGAAATTAATTCATGGAGTTGAAAAGGATGATTATTTTTTATTATAAATGCATTACATACATTACCAACAAAAACATTGTGTGTGTGTAGCAAACCCACAGCACAACATAATAGAAGAAGAAGAAGAGATCGTCACCTCATGTAGCAAATAAGTTACGTTTGCACTATTGGGCAAAAATAAAAGGCCATTGAGAACCTATAAGACAGATAAGAAACACAAAAAGAAATTCAAATGAAATATGAGTTTAGTTTAAAAAAAAAAAAAATATTAAACAGATTCCAGATTTTCTTGTAAATCAATTTCCCCCTACCCACAAAGTACTCAACATAGTTTTGCTGTACTTCACGGGTGCATTGGGGGGGGGGGGGGCAAGCCAGGATACTCAGTCGCAAATGAGGCCAGATAGTTGGCTGCATTCTTCCAAAGGAAATTGTGCTGCAGCATGCAGCAGCTCAAGACAATGTGGTTTAGTTTGTATTTGGCAATAATGATGGCTGTAAGGAAAAGCCGGAACTGGCTGGCCATTATGCCAAAGACATTCTCAACCACTCTTCTGGCACGGGCCAGCCGGTAATTAAAAACCCTCTGTTCCGGGGTCAGGGTCCTTCTGGAGAACGGCCTCATCAGATGCTTCCCTAGCACAAAAGCCTCATCCACCACAAAAGCAAACTTGAGGCCCGCAGCGTTATCCTCTGGAGGTGACAACCCCAAGGTGCCATTTTGGAGACACCGGTAAAATGTAATCTGGGCGATCACTCCTCCATCAGACATACAGCCATTCTTCCCTATGTCCAGATATAGGCACTCATAATTCGCCGTCACCACCGCCAACATCACAATACTACTGAACCCGTTATGAATTGAAGCAGTATGACCCGAGTTGGGTGGTGGGATGATCCGGACGTGCTTCCCATCGATCGCACCACCGCAATTGGCAAAGTCCCACTGCTAGTGGAATTGGGAGGCCACAGTCTGTCATTCCTGTTGGTTGGAAGAAAACTGTGGAGGACCTGAATGATGGCAGAACAGGTCTCTGGAATAATGATTCCCAGAGCCTGGGGGGAAATTCCAGTCGTGAACTTCAGGTCCTGGAGACTTCTCCCCATCGCCAAGTACCGCAAGGTGGCGACGAGCCTTTGCTCGGGATTGATGGCTTGCCACATGCAGGTGTCCTGCTTCATAATATAAGGGGTCAGCAAAGCCAAGAGATGGTGAAAGACGAGGTCCGTCATCCGGAGATAATTCCTGAAATCATCAGTCTTATTGTCCTGCAACAAAGGCACATGACAGAATTGGTCAAGATTAAGCAACCAATTCTTGGTCCAAGAACTCCTCCTCCCCCTGTTCATGGACTGAACTTGGGTCAAAGCAATAACTCCAACACCAAGCCCTAAACAAAACGACCAGACAAGAACACATTGAAAATCAGAAGCGAACTATAAATAGAATGCACTGAAAGACAGAAACAAACTGACAAGCATGCACTGAAGAACAGATACAAATGGATAAGCACAAACTGAAAAGCAGGAAAAGAACTGAAAAGCACGAGGTTGAAAAGCGCGAATCGTCTCTCACCACACTTTTACTAACATGAGATAAACAGGAGATTAGCAGAAGGAGCCCAAAGGGTGGCGCACTGGCTATTGAACTTCCTATTTATCAGCCATCGTACGTCTTGTACGTCACTGTTTGTAATTGTTGGCCAACATTTGTGTGACCATGTGTATGCAAGACAAGTTGGAGCCAACACCCTTCGAACAAAAATTTACGGTTTTGTTGTCGGAAAGTCCGATCTTGTGTACGGGGCATAAAGGTAATTTAAGGGCACAGAAAGACAAGAAATTACAACATTTCTGGTAAAATATAAAAGATGAGGTTGCAACGAGTAAATAGATACCCAACATGTCAAACTTTTAATTAAAGTGCACATGTGAAATGGTGACAAACTTTAGTACCTTTTATTTTCAATAGGCGACACTTTAAAAGCCCCCTACAGGTTATCAGTTTAGCTCTGTGGAGGAGGTCTGGTGCTAGAAATATTGTTCTCACTCCGGTGTGCGTGGTGATATGTAATGTGTATCGCAATTGATGGTTTCACGCACAGGTGACCCTAAAGTGGAACTTCCGCTTATCGGATTCCTCCCCCCCTCCGGTGCCACAATTGGCACCTTTCAGGGGGGAGGGGGTGCATATACCTGTATAATACAGGTATCTGCACCCACTTCCAGGACTAGCTGCCCCGCCCCTATCCGAAGATGCCCGCCCATATCCGAGGGTTCCCGTTGTGTCTTGGGAAACACACAGTTCCCAGGACACAACGGGGCCCAATAAAGACACGCAGCGCAACTCGCGCATGCGCAGTAGGGAACCGGGCAGTGAAGCCATTGCGTCTTCACTTCCTGATTCCCTGACAGAGGAACCTGGAACAGGTAAGTGTCCATTTATTAAAAGTCAGCAGCTGCAGTATTTGTAGCTGCTGACTTTTAATATTTTTGGTGCGGGTGGACCACCTCTTTAACGTTTTTTCATCACATAAGGACAAAACGTTTTCTGTGATGATTATTTGGTATTTTTTTAATGAGACATCCAGGGTCTAAAAAAACTGGAATGTCTTCTGTATGCTCCAATAAATCTATTGCAGTGCAGATTGTACTGCATTCAAATTGTTTCCCAGCCATGCTGGGGGGGAAAGTGAGAAGGGGACCAAAAAGAGCAATAAGAAGGGGAGGTGAGCGGATGCATGTCCAGTCAGCATCCTCCCCTCTACCCGCCGCCACCCGATATGCTGGTCTCGGGCCTGCAGATAAGCAAGCAATACATGGCAGGGGTGCCTGTTACCAGGGGGGAGTGGTGTGTAAGCAGTCCGGTGGCTGAGTAGGAGCTAGACTGCTTCCATCTGACAGCCAGAAGTTAGCTTGTCAAATATTGACATACAGGTAACAAGGTTTTGAATATATATTGTTTGCAATGCTCACACTTCCATCACTAAAACAGAAAGAGTAAGCACAAAAGGAGAGCTAACAGTTTTATTAGGGTGTGACCGCTGCTTTTTCAAGAGTGTCATGGTAGTGAAAACAGTTAAGTGCTTAGTTTATATGTAGATGAAGGCACTGTAGATCATCCTGAATATTCAATACTGACTCAGGGAAAGAGTACATTAATAACACAAGTAGTTAGGTAGAAAATAGTGTGAAAGGTTACTGCAGCACACTACAATTTTTTTATACTAGGGATGCTAATCCCCAACTCTTAACCATTTCAATACAGGGAATTTTCACCCCTTCCTGCCCAGGCCAATTTTCAGCTTTCAGCGCTGTCACGCTTGCAATGACAATTGCGCGGTCATACAACACTGTACCCATATGAAATTTTGATCATTTTTTTCCCACAAATAGAGCTTTCTTTTGGTGGTATTTAATCACCTCTGTGTTTTTTATTTTTTGCGCTATAAACAAAAAAAAATGTATGCCTTGTACACACGATCAGACTTTCCGCTAACAAAACCTTGGAATTTTGTCCAAAGGGTGTTGGCTCAAATTTGTCTTGCATACACACAGTCACACAAATGTTGGCCAACAATTACGAGCGTAGTGACGTACTAGACGTACTAGACATACTACGTGGCTTTTTTAGCTCTTTAGCACCACCCTTCGGGCTCCTTCTGCTAATTTTGTGTTAGAAATTTGGTGAGTGTTGATTCGTGCTTTTCTTTTGTTCGCGTTTTTCATTTTGCGCTTTTCTGTTTGCGCTTTTAATTTCATGCTTTTTACCGCTTCTGCTTCCGAGCATGCATGTTTATACTTTGGACTTTTGTCCGACGAACTTGTGTACACACGATCGGAAAATCCGACAACACACATCTGTTGGCGGAAAATTTGAAGACATGCTAGCCAAAATTTGTTGGCAGAAAGTCCGACAACAATTGTCCGATGGAGCATATACACGGTCGGATTTTCCGCCAACAGCCTGACATCCAACATTTCCCGTCGAAAAATCCAATCGTGTGTACGGGCTTTACAATTTAAAAAAAAAAACACAATATTTTTTAGACATTGCGGCTACCAGGCACGCACATCGGCTCTCGAATGATGCAGTGGGCGCGCGCCCCCTAGCGGCCGGGAAGCCGAGGATGTTATATGATGGCCGCCCAGGATGAGAGAGCCACCTTGCGGCCGTCATTTGACTATACGCAGAATGGGAAGAGGTTAAAGTGGTATTAAACCCAAACCTAAAACCCAAAAATGTATTATATTGCAGCTGACCAATGCTTATATTTTGTGGCTGCATTCGTTTTGTTTTATAGGCTTTTTTTCCATTTGTTTTCACCTGGTGATCTGGTCAAATATGAAACAGCCTACACTCCAGAAGAAGGAACAGACCTTTGGAGAGCGTTTTTTGTATCTTGATTTGGCAGATATTATGGACCCCATTGTTGATTTGGTCGATGAAGTTATCTGCTGGTCATGTTGAAGAGGGAAAGCAGGTTGAGGGAGTTGGAGGAGACGTTAGTGTTGCTTGGGTGGAACTTTAATTCAACCAACTTTAACTCATTGGTGTTGCTACTGGGCACATCTCTTCACAACCTGTCACAATGTGATACAAGTTTTTTTTTTTTTTTTGCCACCATGTATGGGGATCTTCGCAACTTTAGTTAGCATTAGCTATATGAATGTATCTGTCTTGTATTTATAGTGCACTATTTACAGTATATTCTATAGCAGTGTTTCTCAAGCTTTTTTCAATCAAGACACCCTTTTGCAAACTGGTACTGACTAGTATTCCAATGTTTCTCTTCTCCCTCAATTTTTCTCCATCACTCAGCTAATGTGACCACAACACTAATGAGGTGGGGGATACAATGATGCTGTGCAGGCGACTGTCATTCTCCATATCAACTGATGATGCCATTGGTCCTTAGGATGCCAGCAGCTAGAAGATTGTAATGGTGCACAATGAAAACCTGTGGCTTTGTGTTACTAAAAGGCAGACTTTGTCCACATGCTGGCTTGTATACAATTTTCGGGAATATTTTAGGCATTTTGCCAAGGCACCCCATGTGGTGCAGGAAAATGCGTAATTTCACACGTGTTACCACACTGCACCTGGTAAAAGCCCTAAAATGTAGTTTGTAAGGCAGATTTAACTGGTCAGTAGGTTGTATATTCCCCCAATCCCCCCCATGCTAGCACAAATCACCCCCTGAAAAATCTCCCCTCCTAGTACAAATTCCCACTCCTAGCACAAATTCCCACCTCCGCCAAAACTAACTCCACCTCAGCACAAATCTCCCCTCCTAGTACAAATCCCCCTCCAAAATCCCCCCCAGCACAAATCCTCCCTCCTAAAGCCCCCTCTTTGCACTCACCACATCTACATTACACACAGCCTGGTACTGACCGATCATTATAGATGTCCACTGTTAACTTCTGTGTACAAAGGAGCTGGAGAGATCACATCCGGCATCCTCTTGGCTCTCTCCTCCTCTATGTTGTTCTCTGCACCTTTGCTGGCAAACTGAAAGCTGTGCAAGCCGCCTGACCTGCCCTTAGCAACCAATGACGTCATTGGTTGGTAGAACGCAGGCGGGTGGCTTGCATAGCTTTTATATTTGCCGGCAAATTTACAGAGAACAACATAGATTGGGAGAGAGCCAGGAGCAGTGTTGGGACAAGGTCATCTAGCGCCCAGGGCAAAGATGTCAAATGGCGTCACACCCAAAATGTATGAGTATTATGTGGTTGATTTACTAAAGGAAAATATACTGTGCACTTTGCAAAGTGCAGTTACACTCTGCAAGAGCAGTTGCTCCAGAGCTTAGTAAATGAGGTAAAGTTTCAAGTTGCAAAGAATACCCAATCACATGCAAGAAAAATACAAAAACACAATTTTTGCTTATATATGATTGGATGATGAACGTCAGTAGAGTTCCCACTCATTTACTAAGCTCTGGAGCAACAGTTTATTTGCCTTTAGTAAATCAACTCCTATATGTCAACAAAAATCCCCTCCCTCAGCCTCCAAAAAACTGAGCACTAATCCGCATTCTTACCCCCAAGCATAAACTCCCTTTGCAAGCCAAAATTCTCTCCAATCAAAAATTCCCCCTCTTCCAGTTCCTTCCGCTGAAATCCCAAACCAGCACAAATATTTGTCCCCACTATCTACCCCTCAAACTTCCCCTCTGATTATAAATCATTCAACTCCCTCTAAATCTCTCCTTCTAGCAAAAATCTCCCAATCATCCCTACTAGCCCAAATCCCCTTCTTCATATCTGCCTTAACCACTTTAAGACCAGCCTCGTTTTGGATTTTAGGTGTTTACATGTTTTAAAACAGTTTTTTTTTGCTAGAAAAAAACTTAGAACCCCCAAACATTATATATTGTTTTTTTTTTCTAACACTCTAGAGAATAAAATGGCGGTCGTTGCAATACTTTTTTTCACACCGTATTTGCGCAGCGGTCTTGCAAGCGCACTTTTTTTGGAAAAAATTCACTTTTTTGAATAAAAAAATAAGACAACAGTAAAGTTAGTCCAATTTTTTTATATATTGTGAAAGATAATGTTACGCCGAGTAAATTGATACCTAACATGTCACGCTTCAAAATTGCGCCCGCTCGTGGAATGGCATCAAACTTTTACCCTCACAAATCTCCATAGGCGACGTTTAAAAAATTCTACAGGTTGCATATTTTGCGTTACAGAGGAGGTCTTGGCTATAATTATTGCTCTCGCTCTACCGATCGCGTCGATACCTCACATGTGTGGTTTGATTACCGTTTTCATATGCGGGCGCTACTCACGTATGCGTTCGCTTCTGCGCACGAGCTCGTCGGGACGGGGCGCTTTAAAAAAAAATTTTTTTGTTTTTCTTATTTATTTTTCTTGATTTTATTTATTTTTACACTGTTTTTTAAAAAAAATTTAATTGGCTCACTTTTATTCCTATTACAAGGAATGTAAACATTCCTTGTAATAGAAAAAAGCATGACAGGTCCTCTTAAATATGAGATCTGAGTTCAAAAAGTCCTCAGATCTCATATTTGGACTTCAATGAAAAAAAAAAAAAAAAAAATGTCATTTAAAAAAATTACATTTGAAAATTCCTCTTTAAGAGGTATGGGCGGAAGTGACGTTTTTGACGTCGCTTCTGCCCTCCTATGGTATAGAGATGAGTGGCGGCCATCTTAGCGTCACTCATCTCTATGCACAGGAGGAGAAAGGACCCGATCGCCTCCGCCGCTGCCGACGGTTCCGGTAAGCGGCGGAAGGCGCGGGAGATCGGCGGGAAGGGGGGGCACCTCTCCCGCCGCCGATAACGGTGGTCTCGCAGCGAATACGCCGCGATGACCACCATTATCGGAATGCCGACCGGCGCCTGAAGAGATGGATATCTCGGTTGTGGCAGCAGCGGAAGTGACGTTTTTGACGTCGCTTCTGCCCTCCTATGGTATAGAGATGAGTGGCGGCCATCTTAGCGTCACTCATCTCTATGCACAGGAGGAGAAAGGACCCGATCGCCTCCGCCGCTGCCGACGGTTCCGGTAAGCGGCGGAAGGCGCAGGAGATCGGCGGGAAGGGGGGGGCACCTCTCCCGCCACCGATAACGGTGATCTTGCGGCAAATACGCCGCGATGACCACCATTATCGGAATGCCGACCGGCGCCTGAAGAGATGGATATCTCGGTTGTGGCAGCAGCTGCTGCCGTTACCGAGATATCCCTCTTCAAAAAAGGGACGTACATTGTCGTGCGCCGGTCGGAAAGTGGTTAATAACACAAACCCCCTTGCTAGTACAACCCCCCTAGCATAAATCCCCCAAATCGACCCTCTCAACCAATTTATCCTCCTAAAATAAATTGTACGCCACTGCCACCACCAAATTTCCTCTTCCCAGTACAAATCCCCCCCAATCTCCTCTCCAACCCCTCTCCCAGTATTAATCATTTTCCCCCTCCTCCTCCTAGCACAAATACTCTCAACCTCAGCACAAATATTTGTTACTCTGAAGCTACTGTCAGTAGTCCTGCTAGCTTATAGGTAGGAAATCTTCATGCAACGCCCCCTACCTCACATGATACCACTGCACCCAGGGAAGCTACCCCTCCTGCTGACCCCTTGTCCTGGCCCTGGCTGAGAGGAATGCCGAATGTGATCTCTCTCACTCCTTTGTACACAGAAGTTAACAGTGGAAATCTATAATGCTAGGTCAGTACCGGGCTGTGTGTAATTTTGCTGCAGCACGCTGGTTGAAAAACCTTTGTCTAGAAGGTCAAGTCTTTTGGCAGAAGGTCAAGTCTTTTGGCAGAATAACCATATCTAGCCGCAGTCCTTGTACCCACAAAATATGCTTTATCACTGTACCACAAGCAAGAGTCTCACAAACACATACTGTAAAAAAAACTCTGCATGATGACTATTAAAAAATGTAACTCTTTATTGACCTTTATTGAAATAGTTGGGACCTACTTAGCAACCAGTAACTGTGCAGACCATGAACACTGGGGAGGAGTAAATACCGTGCAATATAGCATACAGAGTGCAAAGGCCCAGACTTAATAACTCAATGTGCACAGAGATCAGTAGTGTGTAACACACAAAGAGCAGGGGTCAGGAGTACACAATGTGCAGAGATCAGGAGTATGTGAAGTCCAAGGGTATAAGTATAAAACACACAAAGTGCAGAGAATGAGCATATGTAATGCGCAGAGTACAGGGAACAGGAGCACAGCATGCATAAGGTGCAGGGGATAGTAGTATGCAAGACCTCCCACCCAACCTTGACCCAAATGTGAAGCTCTTTCTTATTGATAGGAAGTATTTGGACAAGCAAGTAACTGAGAAATTAGCTTATCACTGTGCTGTTTCTCTTTTCATTGTATAATCACAGGCTGAGGCAGGTCCAGGACAACCTGGGCTCAGAGGAAGTTGGTTTGATGATGCTGGTCATCAGACTGAGGACATCTAGTGGCAGAAAATGTATTGTGGAGGAATCTTTGGACTGAAAAGATAAAATAACCAGATTTTGTTGCAATATTCACCTTATCTCTTCTGAGCTATTCTGTTATTTTTAACAGCCCAATTCCACCCAAATGTTTATTTGTATTGGCAAGAATGAGGAAGAGTAACATTTTCACAGGCTTTTATTTTGTGACCTCTGTGGCGAGATTTTCCTTAATTTCCTATTACTATTATGCCTCTACAAAAATTTAGGGATGCAGGAATATTCAGGAAGACACAGGCAGCAATAAAAACATTGCCAGAAGTTTTATGTCTGCATCACTCTACTAAAAATGTCCACCCAGGCATCAAGAAGGAATTGTGGAAAAACCTTATATAAAAGAAAGAAATAAAACTTTATATTGCACAATTCTCAATTTTACACCCCACATCTAAACTGGTTGCAGGCACAATAGTTGTAGTAGTATGAGCAACTTATTTTCACCTAGGAAGAAAGGTCACCTAGTTAAGTGTGATTGCAGAGAATTGATTGTTACTAGACTGGGCACACATATGGCAGAATTGCAAAATCCTCTGTGCACAAATAAAATTACCTGTCTCTCCTTTTTCTGTGCCCCTGATAGTTTGAAGCAGACAAAAGAGAAATATTGTTGGAGGCTGTTCATGACTGTGGCTATTTCAGAAAGCAAAAGTTATTTTGTGAAAATTGTATACTGGTAGTTGAATATTGTATTTAAGCTTCTATTATTCCTATTTAAAAATACTCACTTATGGATGTGTTTATAAGTGTTTTTACACACGATTTGCGCAACTTTCACTTGAATACAATTAGAAAAAATGTGTAAATCTTGGGAGAAAGTTTTCTGAAGCTTGGGTGAAAACATTCATAAATAGACCATTCAAGACAGTGGTTCTAAACTCCTGCCCTCAGGACTAAGGATGAGCTTTATGTTCCAATCAAACTCATGTTCGACTCAAACATTGGCTGTTCACCAGTTCGCCGAACAGCGAACAATTTTGGGTGTTCACGGCAAATTCGAAAGCCGCGGAACACCCTTTAAAAGTCTATGGGAGAAATCAAAAGTGCTAATTTTAAAGGCTTATATGTATACATTGTATTGTCATAAAAAGCCCCACGCATTTTTTTTTTCATTTTGTTTCGGGGTTTCCCTGTGGGGAAATCCCATGCCGTTTTTATCAATGAACTGTTATGTGTATTGTAGCCGCGAGTAGTTTTAAATGAGTTTTCTTGCTTTAGAAATGACATTTTTCTGTCAGCCTGTTCCAAACACGGGAAACATGCGCCCCTTTACAGGCATACTATAGACACCCCCCAGGTACGAAATTTAAAGGAATATTACACTTTTATTGTTTCACTTTAAGCATTATTAAAATCACTGCTCCGAAAAAAACTGGCGTTTTTTTTTTTTTTTTTTTTGCATTGATACATGTCCCCTGGGGCAGGACCCAGGTTCCCAAACACTTTTTATGACAATTCCATGCATATAAGCCTTTAATATTAGCACTTTTGATTATTCATGTTCGTGTCCCATATACTTTAACAGTGTTTGCGTGTTTGAACAAATTTTTTGCCTGTTCGCATGTTCTGGTGCGAACCGAACGGGGGGGGGGGGGGGGGGGGGGGGGGGGGGGGCGCGGGGGGGGGGGGGGGGGTTCGGCTCATCCCTACTCAGGACTCACTAACAGGCCAAGTTTGCAAGAGAACTGAAATACATCACAGGTGATATAATTTGCTGCTCAGTGATTGCAGTATTCTAGTCTGCATCTCCCCAAGGTAATACTTAAAATCTGGCCTGTTAGTGGGTCCTGAGGACAGGAGTTGAGAACCACTGGCCTAAGTAAACGTCTTTTTTTTATCTTCTAAATAGACTTCTAGTGTCATTCAGTTGTATCAGGCCATTTGCCTATTTCTTTTTGTTGACACATAGGGGTTGATTTACTAAAGGCAAATAAACTGAGCACTTTGCAAAAGCAGTTGCTCCAGAGTCAACAAACTTTGGCAATATGGGAACACTGGAAGTTTGTGCTCATTTGGCAGCACTGATGATACTCTGTAACAGCAAAAGGAGAAAAGCATGAAAATTGCATGTTATGCTAATAGAACATCTGTGCACAAGGCAGCTGTGTACATTTCATTCAGCTGCCAGAAACGCTAAACACTCACTTTAAGCAGAGTTCATATTTTAAAGATCAATTTAGCATGAATCTGTTCAATGAAATGTGATTATTGAAAGAAATGAATTCTTATTTCAGACTATGCATTCATAAGATGCAGTTAGAGATAGATAAACAGCACAAGGAGCTCCTTATAATACAGTGCAAAAGAGCAAAAAAAATAAAGCCTGACTCAACCAAAAGTATTATTTTCGTAAGTGGAATATAGTGAGCTCAGTCAGCCCCAGGTCTCCATTATGTCCTGAGTACTCCTCATCTTTCTATCACAGCTCCTAAATCTGTTCCTGTCTTTATTTTATTTTAAATGCTGCCTTCTCTCTACACTACCTTACAGAAATTATTTCTTTAAAAAGTAAATACCACATACCGTACTGTATTTTTTTTTAACTGACAGAGCAAGATGTGTGCTGAAGACAACTCCATGTGTATTGTAATACAGAAAAAATGGGCTGAGTTGTATTCTACATTCTCTGAATCATTCCACTCTCTATACTGTGCCGGGTGTGACATATTCAAGACTGACCCAGTCTGTATATTATATTCAGGGCCGGTACCAGCATAAAGCCCCATACACACGGTCGGACAATCCGCGGACCAGGTCCGTCGGATCATGTCCGTCATACTTTGTCCGATGTTGGTGTTGCATACACACGGTCGGACAAAGTTGTCGGAAAATCCGATCATTCTGAACGTGGTGACGTTTGTTGCGTACGACGGGACTACGTAGAGGCTAGTAGCCAATAGCTTTGGTCTTGTAATGTGATCTGAGCATGCGTAGCACTTTGTCCGGTCGGACAACCGTACACACGATCGGGTTTGGTGTGATCGGACCGGGTTGACGGCAAATCTTTCCAGCAGGAGATAAGACTTTGTCCGTCGGACAAACCGACCAACACTGTCCGATGGTGCATACACACGGTCTGATTTTTCAACAACATTGTCCGATCGGACAGAATCCATGAAAAAGTCTGACCGTGTGTATGGGGCTTTAGGCTGCTTAGGCAGCCACCTTAGGATGCCAGGATGAGAGGGCGGCAAAATCTGAATCCCTAGTCACTTGCTGGGGATTCAGATTTTTTAAATATCTGACTTCTGTTCCCCCAGCAGGCAGACTAAAACCTCCACGCTGCACCCGGAAAGAGAAAGCGCATCATGGAAATTCTAATTTGCATGCTGTTTAGTAGACTGCTATCAGAGAAAGCACAGAGATTGCAGTAGGAAGTGGGGTGGTGGGCTTGTCCCACTGTCAGTGCGGATCTGCAAAGATGAAAAGGCAGGGCAGAGCGGTGGGCAGATCCAATGTGTGTACAGATAGGGTCTCAGCCCTGCTGTCAGGCAGGCTTGAGTCAAGGGATGACAGCTTATGCCTAGCTGTGAGGGCTCGGTCAGAATGGGGTTGCCAGTGAGGGGCCTCAGTGAAGGAAGAGGCGGTCAGGGTGGAGTAGGCCTGGTCCGCATTGATGTCATGATGTCTATGATGTGAAAAATCAATATATGTTGTTGCGCTCCAAAGAACCACAAATTAATAAATGTGCTAAGATATTCAAATGAAGTGAATATAAAAATATGCTGACATAGAAAAAAAAAATATATAACTAAATATAAAGTGCATATGTACCATTAGTAAATAATCCTTTAGCTGACAAATGTACATACAATCTACTAGTCCAGCTAATAGTACAATAAAATTATACTGTGCTAATTATATAAAGTGCAAAGTGATCATCCAAAAAAATTGATTGTGCACACTTGATATCCATGCTAACATGAGTGTCAGATGTAAACAGTCCACAAATAGATATAGAACTCTGTAAATGTACAAAATGAAAACAGTACATACAGAATAAATAAATAAATAAAATTGAATTTCAAAGTCCATGAAAAAACACAAAAAACTGAGTGACTTGAGTATGTAACTTAGTGATCCGATATCTTCAAAGTGCCCGCAAACACCAGGTGAAATGGCTCCTTACCTTACTGCTGTAAGGTAAACAGCAAAAAAGTAAAAGTATCCAAAGCGTTGTATCCTTAGTGCGTGGTATGGCTGGATCTGTCACCTTAACACAGCTGCAGTAAGATTTCCACTATGTTCTCCTGTAGATTATCAATCATAAAGGGAAGATGAAGGAGCCCCAATAGTGAAGTATGCCAGTTTTATAAAAAATTTCAATCATAATAAATGGAGGGGTACTCACAATAAACACAAACAGCATGCAATGTAAAAACAAGCGCTGCACTCGTACTCCAGACGTCACTGCCGGTGTCCACAGTAATCCTATTATTCCTACGCTTGTTGTCACGTATCACGTGACTTCATCAGGGAAAATGAATGAAGACACATAGATTTTATTTACCTTTTGTCAGCTAAAGGATTATTTACTAATGGTACATATGCACTTTATATTTATTTATATATATTTTTCTATGTCAGCATATTTTAATATTCACTTCATTTGAATATCTTAGCACATTTTTTCATTTGAGGTTCTTTGGAGCGCAACACCATATATTGATTTTTCACTATTTATTTGGAGTAGCGTGGGAATACCTCATGACTTTTTTCCACTTATGTCTATGATGTTGTCTGATGATTTTTATCTTCATAAAGTCTTCACTTTTGCTTAAAACCAGTAAGTGCGGTCAAACCTTTTCCTGTTCCAATGGCTCCTGCCTTCCCGGGAAACAACTGGCAGGGTCTTGGTGTGTGGTAATTAGGGGGTATATGGGAGAGGTGTGGTGCGATCCGAAGGGCATTCACTGGGGTATGTGTATGGAATGATTTCCTCTGGGGTAGGTGGGATATACTATAGGGTATATATTGGGATAGAGGGTATCCTCTGGGGTTTGTATATTGGGATGGAGAATATCCAGAGCCGTCAGCAACCTTAGAGCTCCAGGGTGGGGGAGCGGTAAAATCCAAATTCCCAGCCACTTGCTGAGGTTTTGGGTTTTTAAAATACCAGTCTTTCATTCCCTAATGCTGTACCCTCTCTCCTATCAGGTGCAGCATGGAAGGTTTAGTTTGCCTCACCTGCCACATGCCCATAGCCAGTGAGGGAGGCTAGGGAAGTAAGGGAATACATAACTCCACCCCCTTATTGATAAAGCATATGACATATGGGGATTGGCTGTTGCATTTTGGAGGGGAGGGGGTGGCAGGAGGAACAGCCTCTATGAGAGAAGTACTTTGCTCCCCAAAGTAGGCAAGGATCCATTGGACTGTGAATCATGTCACCCAATTCCCTTTTTTACCTCTGATGTTAAAATATTGGCAAGGGTACTGGCCAGAAAACTGCAATCTGTCATTACTGACTTGAAAAGTTCTAATCAATCAGGCTTGATATGCTGGGTCGATGCAATCACATCAGTATTCTATAAATAAAAAAGTGTGCTGTCCCTTTAAATGAAGACCAATTTACAAACCAAAGCATATAATTAAAGCATCACATATCAGTGCGCATCATCATTTAGTGAAAGCTTAATAATATCTAAACATGTGCAATTGTTATTTCGGATAATTCCTAACTTCTGATAAAGTCGTATTCGTTACGTTCACTAACAGCCAAATTTGAAAGGAAATTCCAATACCTATAATTTAATAGTTAGTTATTATTTAGTTATTATTTTGGATTTGAATTTTAAAATGTTCGGATGTTTGAATTTTCGGATTTTTGTTCTTTCGAATTTTCACTCTTATTTTCAAATTTTTATATTTCCGGATTTTCAAATTTCCGGATTTTCAAATTTTGGATTTTCAAATTTCTGAATTTGCGAATTTTAGAATTATCAGAAGTTTGAATTTTGATCATAACGAAATGACCCGAAAAAAACGAATGAAACACATTTTTTGGCAGTGCATATATCTAATAATATCATGTGCAAAAAATGGTTGAGAGGGTCCAAAACGTTAAACAGCACCTCATCCCAATATAACAGTATGGGTGTATAGGAGGAGTAGAACAATGGGATTATGACAGTGCCAAATAAATGTTTGTCAACAATTCAATGCATTTTTCAAAAGATTATTTTTTTATTAGAAAGTATTAAAAGGCTTTTTTAACAGGTTTCAATTGCTGTAAATTTTAAGTATAAAGATAGTGCTCTAGGCCCCCAGTTTGTATCATACAGATAATAATTGTACAAAAAATTGCAATAAAGATATACAAAACAATATCTAAATACATTCAATAGATTGGTTCAATACAACCATGAGTCCAAATCAACATAGGACTCAGTTGATGGTGCAGGCCATGGGTTTGCCGACATGTTTTGCCATTATAATGGCTTCTTTAGGGTAGGCCTGCTAATCAGTTATTTTATCTAGATGTAAAACAGTAAATACATATGAGTTTGTTTGAAAAGACAATTGGTTATTAGAGCAATACATTTTGTGACTGAACAATATAGATAGCAGACAGAATCTATTAGTTCCCATCTCGCCAGACAGCCCAGTATCCAGAGACACTAACCTATTATATACCAAAAAGGTATTTACTGAAAAGCATGCACAGCTTGGGCGGAGTCACCAGAGGAGGACTAGCCAAAGGGAAGCAGGAGACACACTAGACCTAGCAATATAGATCGATTTAAAATTATTATCAATTGCGCTATCTACTGTTAATCATATACAATGATACCCATTGCGGGAATTTAAATCCCACAATTAATAGGTGTAGCATTGCAGTTAAGACTGTAGTCTCAATACTTACATTAATTTTAAAAGGTAATTGATAGTAGACACGGACAGAAGGTAAGCTGGAAAGTGGGAGGCGCCTGAAGGATTAATTGATTTGAATAAGTAATGGTGACATAGCTAACTAAAGATACATATAAAGCTTTGTTTAGCTTGGTATTTATGTTGGCTTTAAGATGAAAGCCCCAAATTTAGGGGTGTTATTAATTACAGATTTGGCAATAAACTGACATTATATAAGCTTAGGTGAATTATAGGAGTTTTATTGTTACCTGATTTGATGGCAAAGAAATGGCAACGCTGTTGTCAATTAGAGGATTCACAATATATAGAACAGGTAGTTGAGAAATATTAGCTGGATAGTCAGTCAGACAGCCACACTAAGACCAATGCACAGAAAAGCTCCTAAAGAGAAGAGTTAATATGCATAAGGTCAATTTAAAGCTATTCAGTTAACCAAATAATTGGTGCAGAAAAGTCTATTTAGCAATTTAGTTAAAAATCAAGAGTAAGCGACTTACTTTGGAGCTGAAGTATCTGCATGTCAGGCGCCTCCGGTGTCCGGTACTCGAATTAGTGCCGGGTGCCGGCTTAAGTAGCGTCTCACCTGAATAGGGGGCGTGTAACACTGCCGCCCATTCAGCGGGCAGAAGAGGCTCTGCGCATGAGCGAGGATCCCGGCTCAGTGTAGGCCTACAATGCCCACAAAGCAAAGCGCCGGGATGCCGTACCGCGTGATGACGTCACGCTGGTACACGCGCAAGTGTGGAAAGCAGGGACCTGTAGAGGGCTGGCGTCTGGTAATGAGGCCGCCCTTGGGTGTCCGTACTTACCCAATGGAAGTACTCCAAATCCTGTGAACTCCACCCATAGCTGCAGCATGCCATCAGAGTTGGTTCTTGTTAGGGAAAGTGCCCCATAGAGAGAACCGACCGGCGAATCAGGAACAGATCATTGGCCATAGGTACACATGGGCTCGAATTGAGTTTACGAACCTCGGTTATCCAGAGCCAATAACAGGGACCAAGCAGTAGGAATGAGTGGTCCGAGGGGCACCAGTTCCGCTAATCACTGTCCACAGGTCAGGTCACAGAAGATTGCTCTAAAAGGAAAGAAAATATTGTCATAATAAAGAGATCACAATGTTGCAATGATACATCAAATCCCCAATATATTACCATACTCATGGATTAGAAGTATAAGATAACTAGGGCAGAACAACCATATTTAGCATGTTAAACTTAGCATAAACAATTGCTTGATTGAAAGGCCATTTTATTAGAAAGATTATTTTATATTTGGTTGAATTTAGTATAAGAAAAGAAAAAAAATGTTTCATTTTATTTTTGAGGTATTAGATATATCTAAATAGAGCCCGCTGAGGCGGATTTAGGAGTCACTCTGGTCACTGTATAGTGAGGAGAAGATATAATGTTATAGAGAGGAGGGGACCATAAAGACCAGAAAGTTAGCCATTGTTCTATTGGTAAAATTATATTTATAAAAATGACTTAAAACTTATATGTTCGTTCAAGCCTGGTGGTCGGGTGGCATCTAAGTTGTGTATCCACCTGGTCTCTAATTGAAGCAATAAGTTGTCAATATCCCCACCTCGGATACCAATAGGAACATGTTCCAAGGCGGAGAATTGGATTGCATGTATGTCAAAATGATGAAAAAGGCCTACATGACGGTTAATGGCTGTAGTGATTTTCTTTTTCAAAAGTGGCTTAATGTGATCTCTTATTCGAACAGAAAATGGTCTCTTCGTTTTTCCAACATAAAAGCTACCACAGCGGCAGGTGGCCAAATAGAATTACATGCCACACAGTGGGGGTGGTCTATGCCTTACTCTGTGTATCTTGCCCGTAGATAGGACAGTATTGTTAGAATTAGATAGGGTAGTACACATGTCACAATTACCGCAGGAAAATGTACCAATATCATCCGAAGCTAGTTTATCTTTGCTTGAAAAATGACTAGAGGTAAGTCGATCACTTAAGGACGGTGGACGTCTATAAGTGATCTGTTCCTGATTCGCCGGTCGGTTCTCTCTATGGGGCACTTTCCCTAACAAGAACCAACTCTGATGACATGCTGCTATGGGTGGAATTCACAGGATTTGGAGTACTTCCATTGGGTAAGTACAGACACCCAAGGGCGGCGCCACTTACCAGACGCCAGCCCTCTACAGGTCCCTGCTTTCCACACTTGCGTGCGTACCAGCGTGACGTCATCACACGGTACGGCATCCCGGCGCTTTGCTTTGTGGGCATTGTAGGCATGCGCAGAGCCTCTTCTGTCCGCTGAATGGGCGGCTGGCGCTACTTAAGCCGGCATCCGGCACTCATTCGAGTACCGGACACCGGAGGCGCCTGACATGCAGATACTTCAGCTCCAAAGTATGTCGCTTACTCTTGATTTTTAACTAAATTGCTAAATAGACTTTTCTGCACCAATTATTTGGTTAAATGAATAGCTTTAAATTGACCTTATGCATATTAACTCTTCTCTTTAGGAGCTTTTCTGTGCATTGGTCTTAAGCCCCATACACACGGTCAGATTTTCCGATGGATTCTGTCCTATCAGACAATGTTGTCGGAAATTCCGACCGTGTGTAGGCACCATCGGACAGTTTCCATCGGATTGTCCGACGGACAAAGTCCTATCTCCTGCTGGATAGATTTTTTGACAACAAAGTCCGATCACACCAAATCCGATCGTGTGTAGCGAATTCCGACGGACAAAGTGCTACGCATGCTCAGATCACATTACAAGACCAAAGCTATTGGCTACTAGCCTCTACGTAGTCCCGTCGTAGGCAACAAACATCACCACGTTCAGAATGATCAGATTTTCCGACAACTTTGTCCGACCGTGTGTACGCAAAACCAACATCGGACAAAGTACGACGGACATGAGCCGACGGACCTGGTCCTCGGATAATCCGAGCGTGTGTATGGGGCTTTAGTGTGGCTGTCTGACTGACTATCCAGCTAATATTTCTCAACTACCTGTTCTATATATTGTGAATCCTCTAATTGACAACAGCTTTGCCATTTCTTTGCCATCAAATCAGGTAACAATAAAACTCCTATAATTCACCTAAGCTTATATAATGTCAGTTTATTGCCAAATCTGTAATTAATAACACCCCTAAATTTGGGGCTTTCATCTTAAAGCCAACATAAATACCAAGCTAAACAAAGCTTTATATGTATCTTTAGTTAGCTATGTCACCATTACTTATTCAAATCAATTAATCCTTCAGGCACCTCCCACTTTCCGTCTGGTCTACTATCTACTATCACTTACCTTTTAAAATTAATGTAAGTATTGAGACTACAGTCCTAACTACAATGCTACACCTATTAATTGTGGGATTTAAATTCCTGCAATGGGTATCATTGTATATGATTAACAGTAGATTGATAATTGATAATAATTTTAAATCGATCTATATTGCTAGGTCTAGTGTGTCTCCTCCTTCCCTTTGGCTAGTCCTCCTCTGGTGACTCCGCCCAGCTGTGCATGCTTTTCAGTAAATACCTTCCTGGTATATAATAGGTAAGTGTCTCTGGATACTGGGCTGTCTGGCGAGATGGGAACTAATAGATTCTGTCTGCTATCTATATTGTTCAGTCACAAAATGTATTGCTCTAATAACCAATTGTCTTTTCAAACAAACTCATATGTATTTACTGTTTTACATCTAGATAAAATAACTGATTAGCAGGCCTACTCTGAAGAAGCCATTATAATGGCGAAACATGTCGGCAAACCCATGGCCTGCACCATCAACTGAGTCCTATGTTGATTTGGACTCATGGTTGTATTGAACCAATCTATTGAATATATTTAGATATTGTTTTGTATATCTTTATTGCAATTTTTTGTACAATTATTATCTGTATGATACAAACTGGGGGCCTAGAGCACAATCTTTATACTTAAAATTTACAGCAATTGAAACCTGTTAAAAAAGCCTTTTAATACTTTCTAATAAAAAAATTCTCTTTTGAAAAATGCATTGAATTGTTGACAAACATTTATTTGGCACTGTCATAATTCCATTGTCCTACTCCTCCTATACACCCATAATAATATCATGTATTCATATAGATCACTAATTAATATAAAAAAGTGCATCCACAGGTCACATATTCAAAAGTTCATAACCAATGAATTCATAATTCAACATAAAGTGTCCATGTGCCTTCAAAGTGCTCTGTGCTCAAAAAATATAAAGTGCTCCAGTGCAAAGAAAGTGCTCCTCAGAAAATAAGGCCCCTGATAGTGTAGACAGGAGGCGCAGGTGTGCAGAGTGGCATGAGTGCCTGTAGGACTTGCTAGCAGCAGGGCAGATGTCCTCGTTGGGCAGGTGAAGTTGTCAGATGTCTTCAGCAAGCAGGAAATCAGGCAGGCAGGCAGCTGGTACTGGTGACAGCATATAGAGTAGCAGAGTCAGGCAGGCCGGGTCATAGACAGGATGGATCGGGTATAGGGCACAGATAGGAGCGGGCCCAGGGAACAAGCCAGATCTGGAACCGATCAACAAAGCAGGAGCCAAAGGATCAGACAGAAGTGGAGGTCAGGGGACAAGCCACGGTCGATGCAGGTGGAGTTCAGAAAATGATCAGGACAAGCCGGGTCAGCAACTGGAAGCAGGACATAGGTTCACGTCACACCCTAGCTCCACCCCACATGTTTCTCTATAACAGGTGTCCTCTGGGAGCAGTATTAGAAGGTTATTTGTTAACCTACAAATGCAACGTGATAATCACAGGACTAGTGTTGTGGTCTCTTTGGACACATAAAAACACTTGATTCAGTTGACTGCCCTTCGCTTTTTCAATTACTTATTATTAGGTTTTAGAACAAAATTTATTTTTTAAATGCAACTATTATATACAGAGTGTTCAGAAGCAGCGGACTGCATTCCTGGCTGCTAAAGAAGCTATTTTGCAGCATCAGGGATTAGGACCCGTGAGACAAGGAGTACCATTTCAGCTGGATGTAGTGTGAAGCAGAATGGTACCATATCTTGGAGTCTGTGGGCAGCAGGCAGGCAGCTGGTACTGGTGACAGCATATAGAGTAGCAGAGTCAGGCAGGCCGGGTCATAGACAGGATGGATCGGGTATAGGGCACAGATAGGAGCGGGCCCAGGGAACAAGCCAGATCTGGAACCGATCAACAAAGCAGGAGCCAAAGGATCAGACAGAAGTGGAGGTCAGGGGACAAGCCACGGTCGATGCAGGTGGAGTTCAGAAAATGATCAGGACAAGCCGGGTCAGCAACTGGAAGCAGGACATAGGTTCACGTCACACCCTAGCTCTGGGAAATATATAACAGGGTGTCCTCTGGGAGCAGTATTAGAAGGTTATTTGTTATTACCAAAATTTATTTTTTAAATGCAACTATTATATACAGAGTAAAATGACTGTGCAAAAGGAAGCTTGAGTAATGTGTGTCTTTATATGCTGATGATATATTAATTTATCTAAATGATCCGTGCATCTCTCTAACCACTGCTTTCTCAATTATTATTATTTTTTTTATTATTTAGATATTTCTTCTACAGGTCCCATGATATGTTATTTGCTAACTTCAAATACTTAGGGGTAAATATCCAACTGCCTTTATCTATGTATATTAATAAAAATCTATCACTAATTGTTCAAGCATTAAAGAAGAAAATACTGAAATTATTAAAGTGGTTGTATACCCTAAAATTCAACTTGCACCTACAGGTAAGCCTATATTAAGGCTTACCTGTAGGTACAAGAAATATCTCCTAAACCTGCACGGTTTAGGAGATATTTGAAAAGAACGTTTTACAACGTTGTCTACGGCGCATGCGTGCCGTAGACAACGGTGCATTTACAGGGTTAATCCCCATCTTCAACTGCGGCTCACCACAGTTGAAGTGTCCCGCGTGCATGCGCGGAGCGACGTCCTCGCCGCTCTGGCCAATCACAGCGCCGCAGTGGCGATACCCGGAAGGGTATCTGTTTAGATATGGATGCGGCCGGAGGGGGAGAAGAACACGGCGTCGGGGGCCCCGATCTAAGGTAAGTGATGCATAATGAGCTAGTATGCTAGTCATACTAGCTCATTATGACTTTGTCTTGCAGGTAGTTAACCAAAAAAAACATTTTTAAATGGGTATACAACCGCTTTAAGCAGAATAAATCTTTTAAAGATGTTCATTATGCCAAAATTTCTGTCTTCATTTTCCAATGCTTTAGTATATATTACTAAACAGACCTTCTATGCCATTAAAGCTTTTATTGTCTCCTTCCAGTGGGGACCTTTTATGCTGAGAATCTCACTTGAGACTTTGCAACTAGCAAGTTCCAAGGGGAGACTGGCACTTCCGGATCTAAGGGTGTACCATTTAGAATCTCAACTGATAAACCTTCATTAGTGAAGTGCTCATTTAAACAATGTAGCCATGGCAGCTGTCCCTACTTCTATGAAAGTCTCATAACCTTACTTATCCAAGAAGATTTTCAATATTTGCTCCAAATTTGTTTCCGATATCCTATTGAGTTAATTCCCAAATGCTCAATGATAGTTTAATATATACTTTTTTTTTATATCAAGCCTGATTGATTAGAACTTTTTTTTTGTTTTTAACTGTTAGAGGGATTTAAATGGGTAAATATCAAATAAAATATGCTTTCCAGTTAAATGCTAAGATACCTTTAAATCTTTAAAGAATTTGAGAAATGAATATGGGATTCCGATAATTTGGAATTATAAATATATTCAGCTTAAACACATGGTCGCAGTGCAGTTTGGTTCATAAGAGGTGACTCGTATGATAAGGATGGTGCCAACATGTTTCGGACTTGTTGGCACCATCCTTATCATACGTGTATCAAGCAAGTTCTTATAATTGTCACAACGTTTTTTGTATGTTCATGCTGTTGACATGTTAAAAACTGTACAAGCCTACCTATTTTTGTATGTAAACATACTGAATCCAATCCAGCATTTATATATTTGTACAATCTTTCTTTCCTTTGAATAAAAACATTTACCTTATCAAAAGCATATACTTTCCAAGTGTCTATCTTCACCCTAAGCATCCCTTAGGGGTACTGGCCAGTGTTCATGCACACTTTAGCCTACTGACAACTTATTTATTCATTTTGGGATGCGATAGACCAATTGTATTTCTACCTCACTTGCCCAATATATATTTTTTCTAATTACCTACGAAAGCATTCGGCCAGCTACATGCTACCTATTGGACCTGAGGCCGAAGTGGAGCCTGAGATGACAGGGCTGGATCATCGCCGTCTTGGCTTGGCCCCCCAATCAGCACAGCAAGTGCGGGACAGATATGTCACTTATTTTAATGGTAGGGGGGCCATTGCAATGGCAGCAGACCCTTAAAAATTACTTTCTTTTTACAAAATAAATCCATTGATTTCTGAAAAAATATTGTGGTTTTCGTATTGTTTGCTTTTCTTTTTGGCTGTTTTATATGTTCTCCTAGTGCACTTATTATAGTGAAAAACGTGTTTTGCCTTTATTAAATAAGCCCCTTTGTCAATGAACCACAAAATTTTTTGGTCAAACTGGTAGTATTGAAAAGAAGAAGCCACACATATTGTTTAATTTGTGCAAACATTTTTGTTTTATTATAGTGCACATCCAAACGTGTTCCTTTTTTTTGTTGGTGTTTTCATTTTTTTTTTTTTTTTTGTTGATTTCTTATCAAATTTTTTTTTTATTTTTTTTGTGAATCCAAATTTTTCTTGGGATTTTTTCAGAAATATTTTATATATTTTTTTTTTTATTTATCCATTTTTTTTTTTTTGTAAAAAATTAAAACATGGTTTAAAATATTTAAAACCTTTTTTTTTTTTTTCAAAATATTTACACAATATAAAACTATGGAACTTACAAAGTTCAACTGGTTGATTTCACCCATGTACAGTAGAAGACAAATTTTGAATATGCACACAAATTGAAATTCCAAATGGGTAATATCAACATGTGCTATCTTCCATCATGGGGAATCAATGAACGTGTTTTGTGTGTGAAACCCCTTCCTCTCACCTACTAGCATTATGATGAAGGGGTTGCAAACACAAAATGCGTACATTGAGATCCCCTGATGGCACATAGCACATGTTGACACACCATGTGCATATTCAAAATTTGGCCTCTCAAATTTTTGAAAAATCGCATATCAAAAGGGGAATGAAGGACATGATTGATGCTTTCACCGGAAAAAGGGGTATTAGATTCTCCCCAAAACATCAATCATGTCCTTCATTCCCTGCTGCATGGTGGCCATCTGGTCCTGCATGATTTCCAACTGCTTTTGCATCCTTTCCAGATGCAGATTCCAGGCCATGATCTGCCCAATAAGCCTGTGGGCACTGTCTGATGAAAATGGCTCCGCAGCTTGGCCTTCCACAACCAGATCATCACCTAAAAGTTGGGTAGATAAAACCAAAGAAAAAAAAGGTCAAAAACATGCAGACATGAATTTAGTAGCTCAATCTGTGTTCTCAGACACTCACTTGGTGGGGTGCAGATGTGCTCGACTTCAAGCACCTCTTCTTCCTCCACATCCCCGCGTGGGCTTGGGCTAATTGCCCAATTAGGCTGGTGAGGCCGGGAGGTCCTGGGATGTCCTGAGTGAGGTCTGAGTCTTTTGCCCCCTATGGGAATGGAACACAAAGGTACACTTTTAATCACACTGATATTTGAGTGCCGAAATATGAATATTAAACATTGTTTCAAAGTGGTGTCCAATTATTAGCAGTTTGTTACAAGATCCTACTTGAATACATAATTGAAATCCCTATCTAATCAAACTCCAATACTTAAACCGGCCTTCAACCCTAAAGTTGAACTTCCGCTCATTGGATCCCTGCACCCCTCCGGTGTCTTATTTGGAACCTTTTAGGGGGGAGGGGTTGCAGATACCTGTCTAAGGCAGGTATTTGCACACACATCCGGCCATAGACTCCCACAGAAGTATACGCCACATCCCGTCCCACCGTGCTGTCTGCTGGGACACACAGGGGTCCCAGAGCTAGCGCGGACCAGTCCTATTGCATTGCGCAACTGGCGCATGCCCAATAGGGAACCGGGAAGTGAAGCCGCAAAGATTAAATTCCTGATTCCAATATCAAAGATGGTGGCTGCAGCATCCAAGGGATGGTTTTGCCTCGGGTGCTGAGGTCGCTGGACCCTGTGACAGGTGAGTGTACTTATTCGAAAAGTCATCAGCTACAGTATTTGTAGATGCTGACCATTTCTTTTGAATTTGTAGCTGGACACCCTGCTTAACAGATGGAGCCCCCCCCCCAAACCATCCTCTGGAGTCCCTGTGTGAGTTACCCACAAAACCATTACTACAGTAGTAATACTATATATCCTGACAATAATAAATAACCTTACAAGTCAAATAACCCACAGCCAGGTAAACTCAACCAACTTTCTAATGACAAACGAAATTTCAGTAAATCTTCGCAAGATTCACGTACGAGTTCTAATAAAATCTTCGCAAGATTCACGAACGAGTTCTAATAAAATCTTCGCAAGATTCACGTACGAGTTCTAATAAAATCTTCGTAAGATTCACGTACGAGTTCTAATAAAATCTTCACAAGATTCACGTACGAGTTCTAATAAAATCTTCGCAAGATTCACGTACGAGTTCTAATAAAATCTTCGCAAGATTCACGTACGAGTTCTAATAAAATCTTCGCAAGATTCGAGATATCAAATAGAAGCATAGTAGTGCACGTCAATGACTTACTTTTTTTGATCGCTTTTTTAATTCTCCTGTACTGATCGGGCTCCCTGGATTTAATGTCGGACCATCGCTTGCGCAGTTGATCCTTGCCCCGTCGTACGCCGGACTTATGCTCCAGGGTGCTGACAACTGTAGTGAGAATCTGGTCCTTGCGCAAGTTGGGTCGAGGGTAGGGGCCATTTTCCCCGTCGTAATCTTCCCTTTGGAGGATGTCCACCATCTCCACCATCTCTTCAAAGGCCATATTGGTGGCCTTATATCTGCTGCTGGATGCAGATGTCTGGGGTTCTGGGCTTTCCTCCGCGCTACTTGCTGATAATGTGTCCGCCATCTTCATCTACTTATTCACCCACAATGCAACGAGGGGAAGCGGGGCGGGGAATTCTCGTCACAAGGAACGGCTGTTTGACGGCCACGTGTTTTACGAACGGAAGTAGCGAGCGCTCTGGACGAAGGTAAGGGTTTCTAGGATACATCACTGTGGTTTATTGGGTTTTGGGCCTGCATTTTTTACTCATGTGTGGGTGTTGGTGGCTGTGTGTGGGTGTTGGTGGCTGTGTGTGGGTGTTGGTGGCTGTGTGTGTGTTGGTGGCTGTGTGTGGGTGTTGCTGGCTGTGTGTGGGTGTTGGTGGCTGTGTGTGGGTGTTGGTGGCTGTGTGTGGGTGTTGGGGGCTGTGTGTGGGTGTTGGGGGCTGTGTGTGGGTGTTGCTGGCTGTGTGTGGGTGTTAGTGGCTGTGTGTGGGTGTTGCTGGCTGTGTGTGGGTGTTGGTGGCTGTGTGTGGGTGTTGGTGGCTGTGTGTGGGTGTTGCTGGCTGTGTGTGGGTGTTGCTGGCTGTGTGTGGGTGTTGGTGGCTGTGTGTGGGTGTTGCTGGCTGTGTGTGGGTGTTGTTGGCTGTGTGTGGGTGTTGCTGGCTGTGTGTGGGTGTGTTGTGTAATTTTTTTTGAATAAAAACTGAATGTGCGTTTTTAGTAACATTTGTGTTTTTTGTCTTTTGCATTGCCATTACTAACAAAAACAGAAACATGTCAACATCCAATCAAAATCCATTTAAGGAGCAGGCTTTTATGTCCCAATTTATAACGCTCTAAAGGAAAAATATAAACCTGTGGGAGGTCAAAAACCCCTTATATGGAAATAGGGATGTACGGAAGGTAACACTGGGGCCACTTTTAGATTTTGTGAAGACTCGAGTCCCCAACGCAGACATCAAGTTTATTGAAGCCCGAATTTCAAGTTTGAGGCATATGTACAAGCGGGAGCACAACAAGATTGCGGAGTCACTCAAATCAGGAGCAGCAGCAGAGGTTTATGTACCCAAGCTGTGGTACTACAACCAACTGTGTTTTCTAGGTGACCAGATGGAACCCAGGCAATCACTGTCCACTCTTCCTTCCACCCTTCCCTCCACCCTTCCCTCCACTCTTCCCTCCACCCCAGCTGAGGCTTCCACGGAAGTAGAAGACCCCTCCACCTTGGAGCTAGCTGATGCCCCCAGCTGGAGCCAGGTATATATATTTTTGCCTAAATAGTGATTGGGGGAATATTAATGATGTAAATGTAAAGATTTGAATTGTTTACAAATGTATGTTTTAATCATAAATTCTATTATGCGGAACCACCTCCACTCCCACTCTATAACAGGCCGCTATGTCTTTTCACGGCTTACCGATTACCCGCTTCTTGTAGCTTGTCATTCATTGTCTAGGGGTTCCCCAGGTTAGTAACCATCAATTGCGGAGACCCATACTCCAAGCACCTTTCATTTGGACAGATTTTGGATGATTATTTAACAACGTTTAAACATTACACAGTGTCTCGGTTGTAAATTGAGGGCATGGGTGAAAAAGCTCAGGCACTTCTGAACTGCTGGCAGCCCAAGAAAGGTTAGTAAGAAAAGCCAGAGAGTAGCCCCTCACAACTGGACACTTCACTGTTGGATATACCCTTGTCCGCAGATGTAGCAAACAACAAGTGACTTGGAACCAGCAAAGTGTCCGCCACACACTATGTTGTAAGGAAAGGGTGTTTTTTTGCAACAGTTCTGAGGTTACGTTTAGCTTTCAGCCATTGCAGCAAAACAGTAGGGCATGGCAATTCACTAGTGTCCATACATCTCAGCTCCTAACAAGCAGCCAGACCCACTGCCCTTCTCCGAAGAGCCCCCTCCCCCGTGTTCGCTGGTACGAGTCGCTATGCCTCTCCAATCCTGAGAGGACACGGGGACACTTCAGAATCCTCCTTCAATTGCTGTGCCTCAAACTAGCCAGTTCTGAGGCTCGGGAATGGATGGATCCCCACCACAGACAACAAGGGCCTCTGGGGCTGGTCAGGGTGACCAGGCTTCCAGGGCCAGCAGACACTCCTGGGCCCAGGAACACTTGTGGGGTTGTTGCGGACCAGAACCAGGAATCTAAAGTGAAGCTCAAGCCTGAACACATGACCTCAGCATCTCAAATCCCGCTTCCCAAAATACACAGTGGGGCCAGACGCTCCCACTGATTGTGTCCGAGCAAATGTAACCTCATAATGTGTACAACCAGACTGTGTTGTGAGCCTGTCACAGGTGCCTCACCTCACCTAGGACCAGACAGAACTCCAGCACAGGCCAGACAAACTGATGTCAACGTAAAAATGTCAAACAATTAACACCCTGAACTCAGAATTCTGAACAAACCAAATATTAAAATAGCGCCCACTTCTAAAAAGTGTTGGTGCTACATATGTATACATATAACTATACAGTAGTGGGCAAAAATGCCTTAAAAAAAGATTGGTGAACTGCTTGGAAAATGCTGGGGTCCAAATGATAGCCTTTTTGATATATGGACAAATTTATTTGCACGTTAAGAAATTTACAATTGTCTGATTGAGGAGGCCAGAACCAAAAAAACATGTGTTTGATTTTTTATTTTCTTTTGACACAGGATGAGCTCACCCAGGAGGATGCCGGGACAAATGGTATGGAGGAGGAGGCCATGACCAGCCAGAGTCAGGAGGTGGCTGGGCCCAGCACGAGCCAGACTGTAAGAAGTCTAGATCCTCCCCTGCGCATACCCACAAGAAGGCCCAGGAGGATGAGCAGGGTTGGGGAGGAATCACTCGCCCTCATTCGGGAGGCGAATGAGGTTCTCAGAAGACCGCCCAATCCGGAAGAGGCCTATGCCACCTACTTGGCCAGCAGGTTGCTGGAAATGGAGAAGGGCCAAAGGCAGCTGTGTGAGGGCCTATTTTTTGCAGCTCTTCAGGGGGGTTTGAGGGGTGAACTGACTGCATCCACCCGCCTGACAGATGCAGGCCCAACAGCAACTCCTCCTCCTCCTCCTCCTCCTCCTCCTACCACAAGTCCGCCACCAGAGGTCCAGCCTCCAAGGAAGCGTGGAGGGAAGACTGCAGGGCAGCGTGGTGGGAAGGCTGCAAGGAAGAGTCGGAAGTGATTGCCTGGCTTCAGTCTGGTCTGACAGAAGACGCAGGCTGTTGTAGTGCCACAGCTTGGGGACATAGATGTCATCTGCTGCTGTTCCTGGTCTGTGTGATTCCTGGACAATCTTGTTGTGCTCCCTATTGTATCGAATATGCCCAATCTTCATTTTTTGGTTCACAAACTTGATCTCTGCCGTGGGGGCAAAAAGCCTTCACAAAATCTCAAAGTGGCTCCAGTGCCGCCTTCCTATTTTGTTTACCCTTGTTTTAACATAATAAATGGTGTTTATTGAAGTTTAACAGGATACATCGTATATGTAACATCAAATTGTCAACAGTGAGTATCATTTGGCATGAGGTATATTCAAACAGCATAAAATAAACGGCCCCTGGTCCCAGGGGTGTAATATTATCTAAAGCCAACAATACATGCCATATTAACTGTAGGGGCACCCGTCTAGGGTTGAGCCCTGGGGAGTGGTTGACATCGGTCTTCAAAGAAATAAGGTAACAAGGTTAGAGGGGGAGAGAGGGAGCAGAGTAGATATGGGGGGGGGGGGGGGGGGGGAGGGAGAGGTAAGAGAGAGAGAAAAGGAGGGGGGGGGGGCGGGCCCGGGCGGGTCCCAGCACAGCACGTTCAATCAGGTTGGCTGGGCTGATGCTCAGCCCACTCCCTGTGGTGATATTAGTTTTTTCAGAGAATCCGATGAGGAGAACTCGATCCATATGAGCCATTGGAGCTTATATTTTTCGAAGGAATCATTTTCCAAGGCTAACATTTCCTCCATGCGCATAATGTCATTGACGGTGGAAACCCATAGAGATAGGGGGGGGCTGGTGGTGGTCTTCCAGAACATGGGGATTATTTGTCTAGCGGCTGAGAGGAAGAAGCGCAGTAGGGAGCGTTTTTGTGATGGTATAGAGCCTGGGAGCATAGATAGGAGGGCAATTTCAGGGGATGGAGGAAGAGGTTTGTCATACAGATTGCTATATACTGAAAAAACCTGTGTCCACAGGGGCCGCACAAGTTGACACTCCCACCATATGTGTAAGTAACTGCCATCAGCCGAGCCGCACCTCCAGCATGTGGGGGGCACGGATGGGAAGATGTTGTGCAGTGTTTGAGGGTCCCTATACCATCTTGCTAACAGCTTGAAATTTTTCTCTTGATTGTAACATGACGTTGATGTCTTGTGCGTAAAATAAAATGACTTCAGCCAGTCGGTGTCGGTAAATTCCTTTCCCAGGTCCCTGGACCACCTCCTGGTGTAAGATGGAGGATGTTTGTGTAGGAGGGTATGTTGTAGTGTGTACATAGCGGAGAGCGAGTGTTGTGGAGGTTCGGAGAGAGAGCACAGCTGTTCGAATTCTGTGAGGGGTCTGTGTATCAGAGAGGAGGAGAAGAGAGATGAACAGAGTGATGTGATCCTTATGGCTGTGAGCCAATTACCCCGACCCCCCGGTAGAACCGGTTTGCCAGAGGTGGTGTCTACAAACGACCTCGCCACTGGCCACTCAGTGCGGAGATAGGGGCCTATTGTGAGTGATCCTTCTCCCTGAGGTACATCTGGGTGGTCGAATAGCGGGGTAAGGGGTGAGGGTTCCGAGGACAGTAGGGGCTGCATCCCTTTCTTATACCACAGATGTAAGGCGGCAGCTGTTAGCGGGGACGTTGAGAATAGGTGTATAGATTGCCCGTGTCCCCACAACAAAGCTCGAAGATCGTGGGGAGATAGGTCCTGTTCTACCATAGTGGATGCTTTATTGAGGGGGCGTGGGAACCATTCAGTGATTCTGGCCAGAAGAGCTGCTTTGTGGTATAGCTCGAAGTCAGGAAGGCCCGCACCTCCTTGGGTTTTGGGGTATGTGAGAAGCGTGTGTTTGATGCGGGGCATACCTTGGTGCCACACAAATCGAATGGACATAGAACGTAGGAGATTGAAGAAGCGTTTTGGGACTGAGATGGGCACTGTTTGGAAGATATAGAGTAGTTTGGGGAGTGTGTCCATTTTTAAAGTGTTTATGTGTCCGAACCATGGCAAGGGAGTAGTGTTCCAGTCATCTAAGTCTTTACGTAAACGGGTCACCAGGGGCAGATAATTTAGGGCATACAGTTCCGATAAATCGGCCGGTATCTGTATTCCCAAGTAAGATATACTCCTGGCACTCCATTGGAAGGGAAAATTGGCTTGTACCTGGGTTAGAGTATGTGTGGGGAGGGAAATATTAAGGGCTTCCGTTTTGGCTATATTTAGTTTAAAGTCGCTGAACTTCCCGAATCTATTGAATTCCAGTAACAGTGAGGGTAAGGATGTGTGTGGTTGTTGTACGTAGACCAACAGGTCATCCGCATAAAGAGATAGTTTGTATTCTGCGGAGGGTGTCTGTATTCCCAGGATGGAAGTGTTGCCTCGTATTGCCTGTGCTAGGTGTTCTATTACTATGGCAAATAGCAGCGGAGATAAAGGGCATCCCTGTCGCGTGCCATTTGAGATCTGGAACGGTGTGGATGAAGTGCCATTGACTAAGACCGAAGCGGAGGGATTAGAATATAGTGCCATTACTTTGGACACGAATGTAGGTCCAAGACCTATTTGTTCTAGAGATAGGCGTAAGAAGTCCCAATTTACTCGGTCAAAGGCCTTCTCCGCATCGAACGAGAGTAGGCAAGCCTTTAAGTTGTGTTTCCTTATGTAAGAGATGAGGTGGATGGTCTTCGTGGTGTTGTCCCTGGCCTCGCGTCCAGGGACAAAACCTACCTGGTCTCTATGTATAATGGTGGGCAGATAGGGGGAGAGGCGGGTCGCCAAGACCTTGGCATAGAGTTTGATGTCAATATTGAGAAGAGAAATCGGTCTATAGCTCCCGCATTGTGAAGGATCTTTACCGGGTTTCGGGATAACTGATATATTAGCGGACAGTAGGTTGTGTGAGGGTAGATGTGCGTTATCGACAGCATTAAACGTCGAGGCTAACCGTGGGCAGAGTGAGGAGGCGAACGCTTTATAAAACCTGGGGGAAAAGCCATCAGGGCCTGGGCATTTACCTGATTTTAAGCCCTTAGCGGCGACAATAAATTCCGCCGTTGTTAGTGGTTCTTCTAGGGTAGATGTATGCTCGGGGTCAATTTGTGGTAGGGCAGTCTCCCTTATATAGTCCGTCATGTCAGCTGAGCGTGTACTCCGCCCGCTGTCAGTTTCTGTTTGGGGGCGCATATTATATAGGTCAGCGTAATAAGATTTAAAGGCCTCTGATATGCCTTGGGGGTTATGTATCTTCCGTTGGTCAGGTGTGCAGACGTAGGGTATCGGTTTACGTGGGGGCCGGGGGTGTAGGACCCTGGCTAGATGCTGTCCGCATTTGTTCCCGAAAGCGTAATGATAGTTGCGGCCCTTGTCTCTGGCTATGAGGGAGTGCGCATCTAGTAGACTAAGGAGTTCCCTGCGGGCGTTAGATAAGTCTACGTAAGTCGTCGGATTTGAGTCTTTCTTGTGCAATGCTTCAAGCGATTTTATTGCCGCTAGTAGCCGGGATATTTCCGCGGTCCGTGCTTTTTTAAGGCGGGAACCGTGTTGGATGAAGACACCTCTCAGTACACACTTCAGGGCCTCCCATTTGGTCAAGGGATTAGTGTCATCAGCGCGATGGACCTCAATAAAGTCCTGGATCGCCTGCTCAATGGCTGCAACACACGGAGTGTCTTTTAATAAGTTGTCATTCAATCTCCACGATGTCCGTACTCGGGACAACCGTGGAGGGGCCAGGCTGAGGTGTACTGGGGCGGGATCAGACCATAATATGTTCCCTAGGGAAACCTTCAGCGGTGTGTCTAGTAGGGCTTGGGAGATTAAAAAGTAGTCGATACGACTATACGAGTTGTGTGCTACAGAAAAACAGCTGTAATCTCTCTCGAATGGGTGTTGCACCCGCCACACATCCACAAGTTGTGCAGAGTGTAGGAGTGTCTTTATCTGTGTGAGTGCATTGTGAGATAAGGTTGACTTACCCGAGGAGGAGTCCAGGGCCGGAGAAAGGGTTACATTCAGATCACCACCTAATATAAAGCACGGACCTCCAAATGAGAGTAGCTTACCAACCACCTTAGAGAGAAAGGACGCCTGGTCCTGATTGGGTCCATAAACATTAGCCACTGTGAAAATAGAAGAATTGCATTTTAGTTTAAGAAATATGTACCGTCCTAGCGGATCAATAAGGGAGTCCAGTATTTCTGGGTGGAATGATTTGTGGAAAGCTATTGAAACCCCTTTGGATTTCGATAGTGGGTTCGTGCTATGGAACCACTGGTGGTAGTGGGGGTTTTTAAGCGTCGGGATCGCTGATTCCCGGAAGTGTGTTTCCTGCAACAGCAAAATTTTGGTCTTGGCCTTATGGAAGTGGTATAACACTTGACTTCTCTTTTCTGGAGTATTAAAACCTCTGCAGTTATAGGAGGCTAGGGTTATATTATCAGGTGACATCATCACAGAGGTGTAAGGGGGGTGTGCGAGTATGAATCCTTACCTGTGCTGGTACTGAGGTCCGCCCGGACCAAACCCTGGGGGGGTTAGGGGGGATAGTTTGGGGTGAGAGAGGAGGAGAAGGAATAGGGGGGGGAGAGAAGGAGAGAGGGAGACATCAGGCCACAGTGTGGCAGCAATAAACAAGCAAAGGAAATATACAGTAAAACGTCAATCTTCTGCATCAAACTAATTCTCAAAAGAGAAACGTAGTGCACCAATCGGCACTCGTGGTCCTAGTGGGGGGTAACTGTGGAAAGCGCATGGAGTGCTTCCCGGTCCCCTGCACCCTGGGGGTGTCAAAACAGAGGTTTACTAAGGATAACCGATAACATTGTTCACAAAACCTATAAAACATGGGTCAGGTCAGGCCCCGGGGCCTGGTCCAAATAAAGAAAAAAAAAGGGTAAAAAAAATAATGATGAGGGGAGACAAAGTGCAAAAAAAAAAAAAAAAAAAAGAAAAATAGAGTCAGTGGCAGATCCGACTGACTTGGCGTAGTATAAAGTACTCTTGTAGTATCCTTGATCACCCAAGGGAAGTAGTTAACACTGCCAGTGTAAGTGCAATTCGAGGTGGTTCACGTTAGCCGTGTCCGGTCCAGCTTTGTGTTCGGGCAGTGGTGTGTTGTATGTCGGCAATGTTAGGTCGGCATTAGAGCGGAGTCTGCCATGGGGGCTCTTCGTGTTTAGCAGGATGGGCTTCCGGAGGGGTAAAATGGGGCAAAACGGCATATCCGCGGCGATTTGGGTCTTCTGTTTAAGTTCAGATGTTGGGGGATACAAGGTGTACAGGTGTTGTGGACCCCCACCTCAGTAAATAACTGTCAGTCAGCGTGTGCCAGTCATAGTGGTGTGAGGGGGGGCCCGCAGGCTGAATCAATAAGTTGTGACAGTGTCCATCTTTTTGATTTCAATCATCAGGGGGTCTGTGTGGGGAGCTTCTCTGGCGTTTGTGTTTGCCACCCTTCAGCCATTGAGGTTGGAATGGAAGGCCAGGGGTCGTGGGTTGTATAGGCCAGTCAGGCAGGGCTATTTGAGGTAGTTCCAGTGTGCTTAGGAACCTGGGGAGGTCACCCAGTGTGCGAAATAGTGCAGTCTTCCCCTCGTGGCGGACTCGGAGTTGGAAGGGGAACCTCCATTGATATTTAATTTGTTTCTCTTGGAGGACTGCAGTGATGGGCTTGAGGGCCCGGCGCATAGCCAGGGTCTGACGTGAGAGGTCTGGCAGGAGCATAACTGGAACATCATTTAAACGGATGGAGTCCTGTGTACTGGCAGCCCTCATAATCTCCTCTTTGACCTTATAATAGTGGACCCTGCAGAGCGTGTCCCTGACAAAAGAGGAGTCAGTGTTTCTGGGGCCAGAGGTCCTGTGGACCCTGTCTAGCTCTATGTGGGTGTCTTTGGGCTTCTGCAGTAGTTGGTTAAAGATGGCGGTCACTGCCCCAGCTAAGTCCTTGGGCTCCACTGACTCAGGGATACCACGTATCCTGACATTGTTCCTTCTATTACGGTTCTCAATGTCGTCCTGGTGGTACATGAGCTGCTGTATCATAACTGTGTGGGAGTTTAGGGTCTCCTCATGTGTTTGCAGAGTGGTACAAATGCCATCTGTAGTGTCCTCTATGTCTTCCATGCGTGCCCCCAGGTCCCTCTTAAGGTCAGCTATCTCCCTCTTATAGCTCTTCTCCATGCGGGAGACACAGTGCTCAAAGTCATGTTTAGTGGGTAGGGAGCGCAAATAAGCATGCATGGATCGCATCTGTGATTCCATGTCCCATCCATCCCCTGAGCACAGCGATGCCTGGGAGAGACTGTGTGGGCTGTGGGGGTTGTATAGGGGGGGTTCTAAGTCCGCTAGGGAGGCTGAGCGGCCCCTGCTGTGTACCTGTATGGCGTCTGCTGGTTCAGAGCGGGCTGGAGAGGTGGACGCCGGCGCCATCTTGGAAGGCTTCTGGTTCATGAAGGCCGCGGACGAGCGGGTCACAAAGCGGCCGATGTCCCCCTGATTTCGATCGCTGGCGGGCTTGGACTGGTCCCGGGGCTTCCCCTTCCCCATCGGAGCAATTTGGGATATGTATCGTCACCGGATCAGCGGTTAAATCCCCGAGGGTGTCGTGAGGACCGGGAGCAGCCGCGAAGTGCGTCCTACAGCTCCATGCGCTAGGCCACGCCCCCTGATTCCCCAATTTAATCATGTGTAATCCAAAATACTGAGCATGCGTCCTTTTTGGTCCGCCCGACCATACTACAGACGGCCGTATTGTCCGCCGGACTGCCAAGTCCAGCGGATAATTTTAAAACAAAACTTAAAACCTAGTCCGCCGGACTATTTGGAAAATAAGTCAGTCGAAGGCCCACACACGAGGGGGTTATCCGGTGGACTTAGTCCAGCGGACAATCCCGCAGGATAATCCCTTCGTGTGTACGCGGCATTAGGTGGACCTGCTTCTTATATCCTCAGAGCATAAAACTTTTATCTCTAGATTCTACATCTCCCTGACCTAGACAAATGCTAAAATTTCCAATCACACTATAAACCATATCTATCGGAGGAGGCTTGGACAGAGGTGCTGAATACAAACTGTATACGATGGCTCTCACTGGAGTCCCTTTCCAAACTGATACATGTCAATTACTTTGTTTCTCATCTGTTCTTGAATTCCTTTAGATTGTGGAATGAAGTGTTGCTTTTTGAGATCTTTTATTGTGCTTCACTTTGTCAGACAGCTTCTATTTAAGTGATTTCTTGATTCAACAAGTCTGGCAGTAATCAGGTCTGAGTGCAGGTGAAATTTTAACTCAATGTTCCAATACATGTGGTTAATCACAGTTCATTCGTGATTTAGTAAGGAGGGGGAATTACTTTTTCACATAGTGCCAGGCAGTTTGGACAGTGAGATACTGTATCTGGACATTGTTATATCTTCTAAAGATAAAATGATCCAACTAAGATATCTACATTGAACAAATTATACCTCTGTCATATTATATAAATTGGGAAAGAGAGATAATAATTATGTCATAAGTGCCAAATAAATTAAGGGACATTATTTCACATAGTGTGGGGAGTGGCAAAGTTAGGCCCTTCTGGTTACAAATTATAATCTTCATTGCAGACAACTTGAAACTCCCAAACGTTCCAAAACCATTGACGTGCTTACTCTGTTAGAGTGCTCCCACTCTGGAAGAAGGAATACAGGGGGAACCTTTGGACAGCACCAATTGTCAGTCTGGAGGCAGGGGAGTGTTAGACATACTAGCAGATTTAGATACAGTAACAAATATAAGCCAAACTCCAGCTAACACTTTATAAGCAGTTACAACAGTTCCTTTTGGGATAAAGGTTTTACATAAATAGACAAAAGCTGATCATTCATTTTAAGCCCCCTGTCAGTGGTATATGGTTTGTCTCAAAACGTGTAACTTCTACATTTGCATGACAACTTGTTTTGTTGAAAAAGAAAACAGATTTACTGGCTAGCTCACCAGGTCAAAATAAAGGGAAGAAAGCCTAAAAAATAAAACAAATGCAGCCATCACATTTAAGAATTGGTAAGCTGTAGTATAAAAATGTTTGCTTTTGGGTTTGATACCAAAATCATCTGTCCACAGGACAACTATTAGTCGATCACTCCACAAATCTGGACTTTATGGAAGAGTGGCAAGAAGAAAGCCAATGTTAAAAGAAAGCCATAAAAAGTCTCATTTGCAGTTTGCGAGAAGCCATGTGGGGGACACAGCAAACATGTGGAAGAAGGTGTTCTGATCAGAGGAGACCAAAATTGAACTTTTTGGCCTAAAAGCAAAACGCTATGTGTGGCAGAAAACTAACACTGCACATAACCCTGAACACACCATCACCACCGTGAAACATGGTGGTGGCAGCATCATGTTGTGGGGATGCTTTTCTTCAGCAGGGACAGGGAAGCTGGTCAGAGTTGATGGGAAGACGGATTGAGAGAAATACAGGGCAATCTTAGAAGAAAACCTTCTAGAGTCTGCAAAACACTTGAGGCTGGAGCGGAGGTTCACTTTCAGCAGGACAGCGATCCTAAACATACAGCCAGAGCCACAGTGGAATGGTTTCGATCAAATCATATTCATGTGTTAGGTCTGGACTTTGACTGGGCCATTCTAAATCTAATTGAGAATCTGTGGCAAGACTTGAAAATTGCTGTTCACAGACGCTCTGCATCCAATCTGACAGAGCTTGAGCTATTTTGCAAAGAAGAATGGGCAAAAATTTCACTCATTAGATGTGCAAAGCTGGTAGAGACATCCCCAAAAAGACTTGCAGCTGTAATTGCAGCAAAAGGTGGTTCTGCAAAGTATTGACTCAGGGGGGCTGAATACAAATGCACCCCACACCTTTCACATATTTATTTGTAAAAAATGTTTGAAACCATTTTATCATTTTCCTTCCACTTCACAATTATGTGCCACTTTGTGTTGGTCTATCACATAAAATCCCAATAAAATACATTTACTTTTTTGGTTGTAACATGACAAAATGTGGAAAATTTCAAGGGTATGACTAATTTTTCAAGGCACTGTAGCTAGAGAATGTCCAAAGAAATGAAAAATTTGGTTCAGAGTCATAGGTGAAATTATAGGAAAGCACAGAATGATTTGGAAACAATTAATGAATAATACAACTGAGGCTCTGAAACACTTTACATATTGTTTGGGGTGATAAAATAACAAAGGGGCATCATACATAAGTGAAGTACAGACAGAACAAAAAGAGAATCTAGGCAATATTATTGGTCATGTTAATTTTTATTGTTACACTCCATAGTGTTAATTCACTGTTCCTATACAGTATTTTTTTTTATTTTATTTATATGTTTAAGTAAAAAGTACTGTCATTCATACTTTGTTACCAGAACACTATACACTATAATGTGTATAGCGGACCCCCACGCTTGGGTAGGTGGGATTTTTGATAGTGTAAGTTAGATATAGGTAAAATTGGCCAGGGCCTTATTCTTTTTCCTAGGCCTGGTCATTTATTTGGGGATGGGAGTGTGAGAATAGAAGGGGATGTGGCCGCCTACACTTGGGCTCAGGGATACCTCCTCTGCTGGACAGTAGGTTGGACTGGAAAGAGAGGAAGGACTGAGGCCTGAGTGGCAGGAAACCCATGTGAGAGAATGGACCAATAGTTAATTTCTTTGGTCACTGGGTGTCTCTCATATAAAAAGGGGGGTCACATGCTCAAAAAAGGGGGAGAGAGGAGGAAAAAGACAAGGGTGCGCAAGAGAGAAGGAGGGCCAGAGGGTCGGGGGTTCAGAGACCCCGGAGTCTCCGGATGAAGGTTTGAAGGCCTGGGGGTTCAGAGACTCCAGAGCTGGATAACCGGAGGAGAAGGACTCCAGGTCGGCTCACGTCTGGCCCCTGGAACAAAGTCACCATGTAGAACCTAATGAGGACCGGGAGTCCCATGCGGGGATGCACTGGACATCAAAGGAGGAGGAAGTAGGAGCTAAGCGGACGGAGGAAACTGGGAATCGGCTTTCTGTGAGTAACATGGACTGTTGATTGGGAGTGAGCAAAGGGAGTGCAACCCAGTGGTGCTATGCTGTGAACATGCTGTGTGTCCAAGTACTACAGTGTTATACATTTTCCAAGACTGACGAAGATTTGACAACAAGAGTCATGGAAATAGGCAGTGTGGCCTGTGACTTTGAAGTCTAACCTCAACGCATTATTCAGAGTGATGGTCTATAATGGAAATGTTCAAGTTCTGAAACAAAAGTTGAGAGCAGGAGGGGGTCACCAGAAGTAAATTGTAACATGCCAATACGATAAGAAAACGGGGCATTTCATATCATCCATCTAATTGCTCATTGATTTACCCCAGAATAAAGCATTATAAACTGTAAAGTCATCTGGTGTTTGAAGTTGCATGGGACAGGAAGAATGGGGCTACCTGACAAAAAGGTAATGAACAACACTGCAGCTCCCAAGGGGGTAGTGCGCTACATGTGTATAATGATTAGGATGTTGTATTAAAGCTATGTAAGTCAATGTAAAAAGGCAAACTGTATACCACTATTCCATTTCCAAGTATAAACATTTACAGCAATAGAAAGCTTTGAAAAAATTGCATGCTATTCTATGTCTGAAATATCCACAATACTGAGAAAAAAAATATCTACAATACTTTATTAAGGACAAAGTACATCTTTAAAAACAAGGAAAACGCCATGTGCAGGACCCTGCACCATATGATAGTCATAAATACATACGCTATACACCACCAAACATAACATTATTGCACAATGTTCCCTAACTGGATTAACTGGAAATACCTTAGGATACCCTTATGATAGAGCGGAATGTTGGAGTCCTTTATTTATCTGTATCACATGATAAGGGTATATTAAAAAGGTTCCTAGAAAAAACTTGATATTTAATTTTATTTTGAGTTACATATTTTTTGATTTAGTGGTTCCAACTTAGGTTCCTGGGTACAGGGTTCAGCCATGGGCATCACTTATGCTACATCCTATGCAAACCTGTACCCTGGGAGGGGTTGAAATGAGAAACCTTTGCCATAGATAGCTTGTCTAAGTACCTATGCTGCATTTTTTTGTGGCACAGGTACATAAATGACATCTTTATTTTCTGGTTGGGATCCAAAATGTAACTAAATTACCAACATAACCATTCAAAATTGTCACAGATTTTTTAAAGTATAAATTTGTGGTAGACAGAACCATAATTACATTTTTGGACATGATGGGCAATACTGATGGGCAATACTATTCTAACATCATCAATTAGCCATCCTAAACAATTGATTTGGAATATACCTTCAGACAGTCATTCAACAGTATCTCCATATCAAGATAAACTGCATGAATAATAGCAATACTGGCATCTTTTGAGAGATGCAGTTTCCATTTCTCGATATGTAACTGGGGTTTTTAAAATAGACTGGGTAATAAATTTGGTCGTATGACCATGAAATTAAATAGCTTTGTTGCAAATATTGGGGCATTTATTTTGGTGTGAGTTTTGCTGACTTTAACTAGTAAGAAAAGTCCATGCTTTGAAGAAAAACATCAGTCATTGTTAACCATTCTTCTTGCATATATGCATTGGCATTAGTCTTGCTTCATACATACAAGACCTAATTGCAGAACTTTCACTGCTGCTTACACACAACAGCAAAAGTGGTTATTTGGCCACATTACCATTAACTTGGACAGTGGTTCTCAACTCTTGTCCTCAGGACCCACTAACAGGTCAGGTTTGCAAGATAACTGAAATAGAGTGATTGCAGTATTCTACTCTGAATTTCCCAAGGAGGTAATTCAAATCTGGCCTGTTAGTGGGTCCTGAGGACAGGAGTTGAGGACCACTTATCTAGGAGATTGCCCAAAAGTTGTTTTTACTTCATCATCAGTCTTATTTAGTTGGATTGATGTTATCACTGTACTGTTACTTGATACTTTATCACAGTAGGGAAAACTACCCAAACCCAGGGGATTATTTATATGCTTACTTGCCTCTGTGGCCCCTGGAATAACTAAGAGAATGTTTAAGAACCAGATCTCTGATCATGTGTATTTGGCATTACATCATGCAACTTTTCACCAATTGCACCAGTAGCAAGCCATTCCATTTTAAAACATGAGAGTAGGTTTGATGGATTGCACTTAATGTTAGGAAGGGTACACAAAAGCAAAATAGGCAGGGCCTGTAACACAATTGTCTTACAGAAAGGGTACTGGTGGATCCACCTATTAACAGAAACCAGACATCAATGGGACAATTGATTTTAGATGCTCCATGTAATTCCGGTTTCTATCCCTTTTGAACTTTAGATAAATCATTGACCTTATTATATTTGGCTTGTTAGTTTATGTATTTTTGGATGTATTGTTTTTAAATGTGACTTATCACTATTATTTCTTGATTTTTGGAATATATATTTTTTTAAAACAAAGGTCTACTATGTCATGGTTACAAGCTCTAATACTGTATGTATGTTTTAGGCATTTAGAGTGCATTACTAATAAAGTTTGGCTTGAGAGACAATGGTGATACATACAGCACATCATTTTATAGCTGTGATTCATGGACTAGGAATTACAGCAGGGAAGAATGAGGGATGGATATGCATGTTTGGTGACCCCACACGTTAATGCATCACATCCTGAGCCTCAATGCCATAAGAGCTACAGAGCATGGGATATATCAGCCCCTCTGAGGAAGTCCATGCTTGGATGAAGCACAAAAGTTAGACAGGTGGCATGTTTAGACAGGGCCCACAAGGGCACATGTTCCCACTTCTTGGGCACTCTTTCAGAGATACATGCTTCTCCAGATGAGATTTAACTTTTTTATACGCATGATTATATTTTTGCAAATGTGTCGAAGGACTGCAGTTCTGGGACAGATATGTCTGTGAGCCCATGGATTTTATGGTTCGACCAAACATGACTGGTGAATCTATTTAGAGAGGTTTATTTTACTGTACATGTACACACTATATTTAAAATGTAAGCATGCCATTGCTACCATATGGATATTGGGCTGTTTTTATTGTTATAATCCATCAACTTCACTATGTAAGCATAAGTGCCATTCAGTAGAGTTTACATATTTAATCTTTGATGTCTTTCCTATTAGACAGACTACCGGTTGATTGATGCAGACTGTATATCAAAATAAACTGGTATGAAAATCGTTCGCCCTCCTACTATTCCACACCACATGCAGACTGTATATTTAACCTTTTTTCTCTGATGCCAATATACTATATGTATTGTATCTATCTTTGTTGGAATGACATTGGAATACCCTTTAACATACTACAATTGTTACCAATGTTATGTAACAAGTTATTTTGTATCAGTGTGAGCTGCTTCCATTTGCTGCAACCCATTGCACAGGGATATTACACCCTAAATCATATACAAGATATACGGCATATGATCCCATATTGAAATATCTCTACCCTTGTTGGATGGACAAACCTTTCCATGTCTCGCCACTTAGAGTTATGTCTGGATTATCCCCTGTGGGGCAAAAATATATGAAGTGGCTTTTTTTTTCCAGAAAACCTCATGCTTATAATGTATATTAAATTTAATATATTTGTAAAATATGTCCTTGTGCCTGGACTTACAGATTCCAGAATTAAAAACAACTGTGCCAAGAACTATATGTTAAAGAGTAACTCTACTTTTGCTGAGAAAAAAAAATCCCCTCTGGGTCATCTATGTAGAGCACAATGATTTTAACAAGTTTTGTTGCAAATTACTACCTGTTTCTTCTCTGAAGGAAAAGCAGATTGTTCTTCAATGTTTTTTGGATCTTAAATCTGAAAGTGCCTCTTTCATTATTTTTCAGCTGATACACTTGTAGCATTCCAATGAGGAGTCAGCATTCCTTTAGAAGTAATTAAACCCTTCAGGAGTATCTCCCCAAAATAACATTGTTGTTGCAGAGTATGCCTAAAATCTGACTTATATCTTAGTGCGTACTTCTGGGAAAATCAGTGAGCCAATCACACAAGCAGGAAATTACATTTCCAGTTTGTCATATTGCATTGCATTTTACAGATTGAAAAGGAAAGGTACATTTTAATAACATTAAATTACAATATGGATTGCATCACAATTGTATATACTATATATATATATATATTTTTTTTTATTTGTAATATTTTACAACAGAAACAGAGTTGCCATTTAAGCAGGAATTTTAGATAATGAATGGAGAATTGTGCCATATTATTATGTTCAATGTGTATAGGCTATGTTGGGTTATAGAAAATCTGTATTTATGACTACTATATGGTGCAGGGTCCAGCACATGGAGATTTAGATGCTTTTAAAGATTTGCTTTGCCCTAATGAAAGTAGCAACAAAAAAGGAGGCAAGTACCATCTTTTCTGGCTCATTACTGGTGTTCAAAGATGTGAAAGAGATGTAGCCAACTGACAAGAAAATATTTTCACAGGCTTAGAAACACAGCCATTGCTACTCCCTTGCATATTTTTATGGTGAGATCTAGATCCTCAACACAATCAGTGTAAAAGAAAAAAATGTGTCTGGAAATAACCTCAAAAAGGCAGTATGTTTTCTTTTAAAAATGCACACTTAAAGGAAAAGCTCTGTTAGCCATACTTTTCTTGTGTGCCGACCAGCAGGATAGGTACACAGGTAGACACCCTGGCAGGTGACGTGAGCTCACCTGAGGTGCAGAGTCTAAGTACTAACCGATGTTCACCAGAGCTCCTGATGGTGGAGATTGATTTTACTGCATGTTAGTACCAGGCCAGGGTCCTCAGGATCGCCCCACCAGGAGGTGATCAACCTGGGGTCCAGAAGCAGATAAGCAGGTAAGGATCAAACAAAAGCGTAGTCAGTAAAATAAGCTAAAGGTCAGTAATGAGTAGTTGCAGGTTGGGATCGGGCAGAAGCATAGTCGAGGAACAAGCCTTTAGTTTATGGGAGGAGCAAAGAGTTCAAGGTTTAGCAGAAGTCAAGGCACACGGCAGCATTGTCCAATGGATTAGACAGGGTTTTGTCCAGCATCTCAGGTAGCTCAGCGAGAAGAGTCATTGCCAGGCACAGCAGAGGTCCCAGGTTCAAGTCCAGGCCCTGACACTCCAGCTTTCTGCTCACTAAAGCCTTAGAACTGAGCGATCAGCTGTCTTTTATCACTCAGTTCTCTGTATAGCGCCGACGAGGGACAGATGCAGCATCGGACCGATACGGCATCCACTAGGGTAAGTATTTATGTTTGTGATGGTAAAATCCCCTACTTTTCTATTAATACCCTTTTCTATGATAATATTTTACCACTGTCCTATCTTCCTATCTGACTGTTGGATACAAAGCAAATTCTAAATTTGTATTTACCTTTCAAATTACATTTCAATTTAGAATACTTTCAGCTTTGACCTACCATTCAATTATCTAATGGTGAACTAATAATAGGACCTTTATCCTGCATTTTCTTTATGAGTTGATGGCCGCTCTATGGTTTCTTTATTCATCATTTGGGACCCTGTTGGTTGGCCCTGATTGGTTGGGTAGACATCATATCGTTTTTAATATTGGCTGGCTTAACTATGACATCATTCTGACAATTACCGGCTAAACATATTACGTGCAATATCTTTGCTTGCACTGTCTGGGACATACAGTGTTGTGCTTGTGTCTGTATAGATGCTTAGATATCCTCTCTAATGATATACCTATGATACATGTTGGGAAAGATATCCCTCCCTATTTTCATTGAAGACTTTGTAATTTCCTTTTAGTGTAAATTTTATGATAGGTGATATATAGCAATGAAGAGAATTTATATAAGGGACAGGATTTGATTTGTATGTACAGTATATGTCATACCTAAGAACAAAAATGTTGTAAAGTATACCACATTTTATGTATAAAAACAAATAATTTTTTTTATAAAAATGTCTAGATTGGTACCTGTTAAAATCCCATATTAGTTATTTGTTAGTGTATCCTGTCACGTGGTGGTAGTATACACCCTAAAAGGGTTTCTGATACCCCCAAGTTTGTTCAAAATTGGTTTATTAACCTATTGGAATAAACATATATAGTTTTTTTGAGTTCTGACTTTTCTCCGATATTCTGCATGTCTGCATATTTGGTTTAGGTCAGTGACTCAGAATGACCCTAAGTGAGCATAGGAGCCTCTAAACTAAAATTTACAGAAGTCAAAATGTCTAATTGACATACAGTGGTGTGAAAAAGTGTTTGCCCCCTTCCTCATTTCCTGTTCCTTTGCATGTTTGTCACACTTAAGTGTTTCGGAACATCAAACCAATTTAAACAATAGTCAAGGACAACACAAGTAAACACAAAATGCAATTTGTAAATGAAGGTGTTTATTATTAAAGGTGAAAAAAAATCCAAACCATCATGGCCCTGTGTGAAAAAGTGATTGCCCCCCTTGTTAAAACATACTATAACTGTGGTTGTCCACACCTGAGATCAATTTCTCTAGCCACACCCAGGCCTGATTATTGCCACACCTGTTCACAATCAAGGCATCACTTAAATAGGAGTTGCTTGACACAGTAAGGTCCACCAGAAGATCCTTAAAAGCTAAACATCATGCCGAGACCCAAAGAAATTCAGGAACAATTGAGAAAGAAAGTAATTGAGATCTATCAGTCTGGAAAGGGTTATAAAGCCATTTCCAAAGCTTTGGGAATCCAGCGAACCACAGTGAGAGCCATTATCCACAAATGGCGAAGACATGGAACAGTGGTGAACCTTCCCAAGAGTGGCCGGCCGCCCAAAATTACCCCAAGAGAGCAGCGACGACTCATCCAAGAGGTCACAAAAGACCCCCACAACAACGTCCAAGGAACTGCAGGCCTCACTTGCCTCAGTTAAGGTCAGCGTTCATGCCTCCACCATCAGGAAAAGACTGGCAAAAATGGCCTGCATGGCAGAGTTCCAAGGAGAAAACCACTGCTGAGCAAAAAGAACATCAAAGCTCGTCTCAATTTCTCCACAACACATCTTGATGATCCCCAAGACTTTTGGGACAACATTCTGTGGACTGATGAGACAAAAGTGGAACTCTTTGGAAGGTGTGTGTCCAAGTATATCTGGCGTAGAAGGAACACTGCATTTCAGAAAAAGAACATTATACCAACAGTAAAATATGGTGGTGGTAGTGTGATGGTCTGGGGCTGTTTTGCTGCTTCAGGACCTGGAAGACTTGCCGTGATAAAAGGAACTATGAATTCTGCTGTCTACCAAGAGATCCTGAAGGAGAATGTCCGACCATCTGTTTGTGTACTCAAGCTGAAACGAACTTGGGTTCTGCAGCAGGACAATGATCCTAAACACACCAGCAAGTCCACCACCGAATGGCTGAAGAAAAACAAAATGAAGACTTTGGAGTGGCCTAGCCAAAGTCCTGACCTGAATCCTATTGAGATGTTGTGGTATGACCTTAAAAAGGCCGTTCATGCTCGAAAACCCTCTAATGTAACTGAATTAGGACAATTCTGCAAAGATGAGTGGGCCAAAATTCCTCCAGGACGCTGTAAAAGCCTCATTGCACGTTATCGCAAACGCTTGGTTGCAGTTGTTGCTGCTAAGGGTGGCCCAACCAGTTATTAGGTTTAGGGGGCAATCACTTTTTCACACAGGGCCATGATGGTTTGGATTTTTTTTCACCTTTAATAATAAACACCTTCATTTACAAATTGCATTTTGTGTTTACTTGTGTTGTCCTTGACTATTGTTTAAATTGGTTTGATGTTCCGAAACACTTAAGTGTGACAAACATGCAAAGGAACAGGAAATGAGGAAGGGGGCAAACACTTTTTCACACCACTGTAGTTATTCCAGATCTATGTCCCAGAAAGTATTAAACCTGCTGAGTCAGGCAACTTTTCCTTGAAGTGGGAGAGATGAGCAATACATGATTTGCAGAGAGCATAGATTATCTTAAGGACTAGAAAGTTCAAGTAAAATTAATGTCAAGGCAAAAAAACAAAAAAAAAAGCATACATCTTTGCAATACCGATCTGATCTGCTACATGTATATCCTATTTTTTGTTGGCTGATAGCATGTGGCATTTTTATGGACTGAATGGTGTCAGCCCATGCCCAGTTGTCATTCTCTAAACTACTGAATCCCTCTCACTGTCCTGCTCTCCACAACATAGGGACAAATTGTTCTGTAGTGCAAAATAGAAACTAGGAGGTCAAATTACCATCCTTGAGATTACACATTTAACTGTGCACAAGACACAAGATCAACAGGTATGGACAATAAACTTTAGTCATAAAAATAAGTCCTGCTAGATCTCTTCAGGCTGGCTGCTTTTGCAGGTATAGCTATGTAAACCATTAAAAAAAGTGTATATTCTGTTTAACCACTTCAGCCCTGGAGGTTTTGGCAGCTCAATGACCGGAGGACTTTTTTTAACAATTTGGCACTGCGCTGCTTTAACTGGTAATTGCGCGGTCATGCAATGTTGTACCCAAACCAAAATTTGTGTCCTTTCTTTCCACAAATAGAGCTTTCTTTTGATGGTATTTGTCTGACTCTGCAAATTAAATTATTTACGATATAAACGGAAAAATAACGAAAATTTTGAAAACAATTATAGTTTCTACTTTTTGTTATAACATTTTTTTAATAAACTCAATTTTAGTAATACATTTAGGCCAAAATTTATTCAGCCACATGTCCTTAATAAAAAAAATGTCAATAAGTGTATATTTATGCACAAAAGTTATAGCGTCTACAAACTAGGGTACATTTTCTGGAATTTACGCAGCTTTTAGTATGCTAAAATGGCAGAGCAGTACAAACCACCCCCCAAATGACCTCATTTTGGAAAGTGGACACCCCAAGGAAATTGCTGAGAGGCATGTTGAGCCCATTTTCAAGTGATTGAAAAATGACAAAAAAGAAATTAATTACACAAAGTTGTCACTAAATGATATATTGCTCACACATGGCATGGTTATATGTGGAATTACACCCCAAAATACATTCTGCTGCTTCTTCTGAGTATGGGGATACCTCATGTGTGAGACTTTTTGGGAGCCTAGCTGTGTACAGGACCCCGAAAACCAATCACCGTCTTCAGGATTTCTAATGCCGCGTACACACGAAGGGACAATCCCGCGGGATTATCCTCTGGACTCAAGTCCAGCGGACAATCCCCTCGTGTGTGGGCGTTGGCGGACTTTTTGGCGCCAAAGTCCGGCGGACCAAAGTTTTAAGTTTGGTTTTTAAAATTATCCGCTGGACTTGGCAGTCCGGTGGACAATCCCGCCGTTAGTAGGCTAGTCCGCCGGACTTTTTAAATAAACGGACTTGCCGCACATCGGCAAGTCCGTTCATTTAGCACGTGACTTCAGGTTACGTAGCTAGCGTAGGCAGTAAATGCCGCCGCGCTAGCTCCGTCACCTGGCATGGATTTAAAGGTTCCCCCCAAATCCATCTCAGACCCTTATCCGAGCACGCAGCCCGGCCGGCCAGGAAAGGGGTGGGGACGAACGAGCGCCCCCCCCCCTCCTGAGCCGTACCAGGCCGCGTGCCTCAACATGGGGGGTGCCCTGGGGAAAGGGGGGTCATGTGGCCCCCCCACCCCAAAGCACCTTGTCCCCATGTTAATGAGGACAAGGGCCTCTTCCCGACAACCCTGGCCGTTGGTTGTCGGGGTCTGCGGGCGGGGGCTTATCGGAATCTGGGAGCCCCCTTTTATAAGGGGGCCCTCAGATCCCGGCCCCCCACCCTATGTGAATGAGTATGGGGTACGATGTACCCCTACTTATTCACCTAAGGTGTAAAATGTAAAGTAAAAAAAACACACACACTTTTGAAAAAATATTTTATTGCACTGCTCCGGGGGTCTTCTTCCGTCTTGGGGGTCTTCTCGCCGGACTCCTCCGCCATTTACCAAGCTCTTTTACCGAGCGGAGAAGTCCGGCTACCTTCTTCGTCGTCGCCGCCGTCGTCTGGGGGTCTCGATCCGCCTTCGGGGGTCTTCCGGGGTCTTCTGGGGTCTCTTCTGTTCTTGCCGCTGTCGTCGCTTTCTGCGCCACCGGCCGCCGCCTTCTTCTTCTTTTTCTTCTTCTTGTTCTTCTTCTTCTTCCGATGTTGACACGTCGCTCCCTCTGGCCGGAATGCCAGAGCCGCGCTGTGCTGGCACTTATATAGGGACAAGGGGACAGGGTCACATGCTCATGTCACATGGTGACCCCACCCCCTTGTGATGTCACAGTCCCAGCATCCTCCGGATTCCCTTTAAATCCATGCCAGGTGACGGAGCTAGCGCGCCGGCATTTACTGCCTACGCTAGCTACGTACCTGAAGTTACGTTCTAAATGAACGGACTGCTCCGTGTGTGGGCAAGTCCGTTCATTTTCAAAAGTCCCGCGGACTTTGTTCAGCGGATTGTCCGCCGGAGAAGTCCGGGCGTGTGTGGGCAAGTCCACGCGCTCGTAAAGTCCGGCGAAGCCAGCTGGAAAGTCCGGCGGATTGTCCGCTGGACTAGGTCCGCCGAGAAAAGTCCGCACGTGTGTACGCGGCATTAGGGTGTAAATTTTTGATTTCACTCCTCACTACCGATCACAGTTTTGAAGGCCATAAAACCCCCCATCCCACAAATGACACCATTTTGGAAAGTAGACACCACAAGCTATTTGATGAGAGGCATGTTGAGTCCATGGGAAATTTTATATTTTGCCACAAGTTGCAGTAAAATAAATGTTTTAATTTCTTTTGCACATTTACACATCCAGTAATGCTATCTGCTGAGAGTCATGTTGAGTATTTTGTCACAAAGTTTTGAAATTTGAAAAAAGAAAAAAAAAATGTTTATTTTCTTTCTTCATTTTCAAGAAAGATCTGCAAAATACTCACCATGCCTCTTAGCAAATACCTTGGGGTGTCTACTTTCCAAAATAGCGTAATTTTGGGTGGTTTTGTGCTATCTGGACATTTCAGGGCCTCCGTAACTGTGATAGGTAGTGAGGAGTAAAATCACAATTTTATGCATTTCTGTATCGTGGGAGCAAACGCTGTTGCTGTCAAGATAAATAAACCCGTGCTGCAGCTGAATGGCATACCTGCTAAGCAAATGATGGTTAACAATAAAACAAACATTACAGTATACCATACCATACCTGCAAAGCAAATACAATAAAACATAGTAAAAATAGAGAGAATGATAGATATAGAACAATAGTGAGCGAACAGTAGAGCGGACAGTAGAGAGCGAACATAAAAGAGAGAACAATAGAGAGAGATGAGAAAACCACAACCACAACTATTTTTGGATTTTTTATTTTATATTTTCTTTGTGTTTTTGTGTGTTTTTTTCTTCACTTTTTTCACTTTTATAAAAACTGTAAAAAAAAACTGTAAACTGAACATTGTAGATTAGGGTCTCTCAAAATGTGATGGCCATCACATCTTCCGAGACCCGAGACCCTGTGTTAGTGTGCCTAGGACTGTGTGGGGCTGTACGCTACGCTAAAACTCCACTAGTGTGTGGTAGCGTTTGAAACGCTCAGGACAGGAGGGACAATAAAAGCGAGTTTCACGCCTAAATCCGAGTTTTCTGCAGACACAACATTTTTTGGGGGGGTTTCTTTGGGTAGGGGTACCAGGCAGGACAAAAGGAAAATGCCTCTCATGCAGCCGGCTCACTGCATTTGGATTGGGAAGTTGGCCCTGGAAACAGAAGGGCTCTGATGATGTCTTCCTGGAATTTAAGGAAGGATCCATTCAGTCCTGAAGTGTATAGCACATGAGCGTTCAGCAAAGCCAATTGAAATAAGTATACAGACACTTTTTTGTACCAGCGTCTGACCTTATGTGCAATTAGGTATGGCGCCAACAACTGGTCGTTGAGGTCCACCCCACCCATGTTATGGTCGTATTCGTGGACACAGAGGGGTTTCTCCACAACACCAGTCGCCGTAGGAATTAGGACTGCCATGTCTGCGTGAAGCGAGGACAGAACAAAAACATTCCGTGAATCCCTCCACTTCACTGCTAACAAATTATTACACCTCAAGCAGGCTCTCTCCCTGAAGTAGAATTGGAAAGTATCGAACCAGGCAAAACTTCAGCAATGCAGGTTTATTAACAGCCGATAAAATGCAGGTTTATGTTCAAAAGTAGTACAAGATACAGGTCTAATTTATACAGTTTTTTACAATGTAAAAATTAGATATAGGTATTCTTATTCCCTAACCAAATTGAAACAATTGTGAATTGTTCTCACCTTGAACCAGAATGGGTCTTTTATGCCAATTCTTGGGAACCTGTCACCTGATAGGGACCAGTCGGTCGACCAGTGATTCTGGGTTCCAGCTCGACCAAGTTTGTGAGGGAAATTCACCTGAGACCACATTCTGGGACAAGTTAAGAAGTCCTCTCTGACTCATATGAGGAGACAAGTTACGGACAGATATTTGCCTATTGGGTCTGACCGTCTGCCACCCTTGCAATTTGGCTGCATAAACAAACAGTCAGCCTGACAGACGCCTATCTGACTTAAAAACACCTGTGTAGAGACAGTCTGGCACCCAGCTGTGTTATCAATAACCCCACCAGATGTGTTATATGTCGCACTATATGTATGTATTCTAACAGTTTTAATGAGGGCACAAACACCCCCAGATGATGCCCTATGGAGGCGAAACGCCGTCGTGAGGAGTAAAATCACAATTTTATGCATTTCTAAAGCCTAAAGGCGGTGATTGGCTTTCGGGGTCCTGTTCACGCTAGACTCCAAAAAAGTCTCACACATGTGATATCCCTGTACTCTGGAGAAGCAGCAAAATGTATTTTGGGGTGTAATTTCACATATGCCCATGGCATGTTTGAGCAATAGATCATTTAGCGGCAACTTTGTGCAAAAAAAAATAATTTTATTTTCCCGCAACTTATAAAATGGCAAAACATAAAATATTTCATGGACTCAACATGCCTCTCATCAAATAGCTTGGGGTGTCTACTTTCCAAAATGGGGTCATTTGGGGGGGTTTTTTTGCTATCTTGGCATTTTATGGCTTTCAAAACTGTGTGTGGTAGTGAGGAGTAAAATCAAAAATGTACACCCTTCGAAGGCCGTGATTGAATTTCAGGATCTTGTACGTGGCTAGGCTTCCAAAAAGTCTCACACATGATTTATCCCCATACTCAGGAGAAGCAACAGAATGCATTTTGGGGTGTAATTCCACATATAACCATGCAATGTTCGAACAATATATCATTTAGAGACAACTTTGTGCAAAAAAAAAAGTGTAATTTTCCCGAAACTTAAATATTCCATGGACTAAACATGCCTATCAGCAAATAGCTTGGGGTGTCTTACTTTTTAACTGTCCTGGCATTTTATGCACAACATTTAGAAGCTTATGTCACACATAACCCACTCTTCTAACCACTTGAAGACAAAGCCCTTTCTGACACTTTTTGTTTACATGAAAAAATATTTTTTTTTTTCAAGAAAATTACTTTGAACCCCCAAACATTATATATTTTTTTTTAAAAGCAAATGCCCTACAGATTAAAATGGTGGGTGTTGCAATTTTTTTTTCACATAGTAATGCATTTTATTTGGAAAAAACACACTTTTTAAATTTTAATGAACTAAAACACACTATATTGCCCAAATGTTTGATGAAATAAAAAAGATGATCTTATGCCAAGTACATGGATTCCAAACACGACATGCTTTAAAATTGCGCACAAACGTACATACATTTTTAAAAGCCTTTAAAAGCTTTTACAGGTTAACATTTTAGATCTACAGAGGAGGTCTACTACTAAAATTACTGCCCTCGATCTGACCTTCGTGGTGATATGTGTCATGCATAGTGCAATTGCAGTCTGTGGGCTGAACAAAAAAAAGAGACCGATCAGTGGGTATGCCCACCATTAGAATACCACCCTTCATCCACCCTCTTCTAATGATGGGCATACATGCACCATTTTTTTTTTAAACTGTGGTGGTGAAATCACCTCCGACAGCGTTGGAGTCATGGCTTTATGTATAGTGGGAGCAAACGCTGTTCCTGTCAAAATAAATAAACCTGTGCTGCAGCTGAATGGCATACCAGCTAAGCAAATGGTGGTTAACAATAAAACAAAGTAACATTACAGTATAACAGTAAGACTTACCATACCTGCAAAGCAAATACAATAAAATATAGTAAAAATAAAACATTGCAATCTGTGCCTAAAAAAATATATGCTGAAGCATGGGGGCAATCCGCCCCTAATATTAGGAGCAAATCGCACCTCCACCCCTGCTGCCCCCATGCTTCGACATATATGCTCTTTTTTTAACTGTGGTGGTGAAATCACCTCCAACAGCGCTGGAGTCACAGCTTTATGTATCGTGGGAGCAAACGCTGTTGCTGTCAAGATAAATAAACCCGTGCTGCAGCTGAATGGCATACCTGCTAAGCAAATGATGGTTAACAATAAAACAAACATTACAGTATACCATACCATACCTGCAAAGCAAATACAATAAAACATAGAAAAATAGAGAGAATGATAGATATAGAACAATAGTGAGCGAACAGTAGAGCGGACAGTAGAGAGCGAACATAAAAGAGAGAACAATAGAGAGAGATGAGAAAACCACAACCACAACTATTTTTGGATTTTTTATTTTATATTTTCTTTGTGTTTTTGTGTGTTTTTTTCTTCACTTTTTTCACTTTTATAAAAACTGTAAAAAAAAACTGTAAACTGAACATTGTAGATTAGGGTCTCTCAAAATGTGATGGCCATCACATCTTCCGAGACCCGAGACCCTGTGTTAGTGTGCCTAGGACTGTGTGGGGCTGTACGCTACGCTAAAACTCCACTAGTGTGTGGTAGCGTTTGAAACGCTCAGGACAGGAGGGACAATAAAAGCGAGTTTCACGCCTAAATCCGAGTTTTCTGCAGACACAACATTTTTTGGGGGGGTTTCTTTGGGTAGGGGTACCAGGCAGGACAAAAGGAAAATGCCTCTCATGCAGCCGGCTCACTGCATTTGGATTGGGAAGTTGGGCCAGAGCACCGTCTGGAAACAGAAGGGCTCTGATGATGTCTTCCTGGAATTTAAGGAAGGATCCATTCAGTCCTGAAGTGTATAGCACATGAGCGTTCAGCAAAGCCAATTGAAATAAGTATACAGACACTTTTTTGTACCAGCGTCTGACCTTATGTGCAATTAGGTATGGCGCCAACAACTGGTCGTGGAGGTCCACCCCACCCATGTTATGGTCGTATTCGTGGACACAGAGGGGTTTCTCCACAACACCAGTCGCCGTAGGAATTAGGACTGCCATGTCTGCGTTAAGCGAGGACAGAACAAAAACATTCCGTGAATCCCTCCACTTCACTGCTAACAAATTATTACACCTCAAGCAGGCTCTCTCCCTGAAGTAGAATTGGAAAGTATCGAACCAGGCAAAACTTCAGCAATGTAGGTTTATTAACAGCCGATAAAATACAGGTTTATGTTCAAAAGTAGTACAAGATACAGGTCTAATTTATACAGTTTTTTACAATGTAAAAATTAGATATAGGTATTCTTATTCCCTAACCAAATTGAAACAATTGTGAATTGTTCTCACCTTGAACCAGAATGGGTCTTTTATGCCAATTCTTGGGAACCTGTCACCTGATAGGGACCAGTCGGTCGACCAGTGATTCTGGGTTCCAGCTCGACCAAGTTTGTGAGGGAAATTCACCTGAGACCACATTCTGGGACAAGTTAAGAAGTCCTCTCTGACTCATATGAGGAGACAAGTTACGGACAGATATTTGCCTATTGGGTCTGACCGTCTGCCACCCTTGCAATTTGGCTGCATAAACAAACAGTCAGCCTGACAGACGCCTATCTGACTTAAAAACACCTGTGTAGAGACAGTCTGGCACCCAGCTGTGTTATCAAACTCTCCTCATCTTGATACAATTTAACTTAAATTTAAGCGTGACAGATTTATGATTTTGGGAGAATGAACTTTCAATAACCCCACCAGATGTGTTATATGTCGCACTATATGTATGTATTCTAACAGTTTTAATGAGGGCACAAACACCCCCAGATGATGCCCTATGGAGGCGAAACGCCGTCGGGAGATGATTTGCTGATGTCACTGCTAGCAGTACTATATCCATGCTTTTAATCCTTATGTCAATGTGAGTACCCACTTTGTCAGATTTTAATACATTTTTTTCCGCCTGACGGTATTACACTATATAGTCCCCTTTTCCTTATTACCAGTCATACCTGGGGAGATATACCGTACCATACACTGCCTACCATCTTGTTCCTGAGTCCCTTTGGAAGACTTTACAAAGACTTGGTTTGCCGTTACTACATACCTGGGCTGGGAGTCGTTTCCATTGGTGTGGTTGACACCATCAAGCCTTTGTGACTCACATGGTATACACCTATCTGAGTCCACAAATTCCGGTAAGCCTCAGTCCTAGTGGTGATGGACCTCTTCAGACAAGCCGCACAAAAGTCACGTTTATTTTGTTTTTTACACTTTAGTATCACAATTAAGGTGTATTATTACATTGTTTAGAAGCATTTTTTATTATTTTCTATGGTCAAACATAGTATATATATATATATTATAGTTTATTCACGTCTCTTTGATAGAGATTCCACATGATTATATTGTATGGACAAAACACTTATTTTCACATTTACTCTTTTGAGAGTGAATCACTCACGCATATTGGTATTGTATTGTTTTCTAATTATTTAGTTCACAATTTTTTGTATGATTGTCCATTTGAATATATAACGGACATTTTATGAGCGCTGCACTCTTTTGATATTCACAAACAGACCTTTGTTTGACCCTGTCAAACTTAATTAATGTTCTGTAAATAACTTTCCCGGGTTCCACCTAATTATTTTAACCACCTGTTTTTCTTATCTGTCTGAGACAATTCTATATAACTTGAATCTATTCTAATGAACTTTCACCCAGTAAACTATCTAAAAAGTATGAGAAAGAAGCAGAGAGGTCATCTAAAGTTCAACATTTAAAATGAAATCTTTCTAAATCTATGGAAAACACAGTATACATTATTAAAGATTAATCATTGTTGCTTTACTTATTAAATAATAATATTGATAAAACCACTACTATATAATAACAATAATCAAAAAATCATATGAAAATCAATATGAATAATATGAAGTACATTGGCTAATATGAGATTCTACAACATCCCCCTGTCTAAGTCAGGATTCTACAAGCCGTTGGGGGAAGCCCTGGCGATTAGATCGCACGGTGCCACATGTGCCAATTCCATAATCAAAAAGGTGACTAAAAAGTGTCACGCTCGTGTAATAATTGTCCATGTACAAGTGGTACCCCTTTCCAAATAAGAGTGACACCAAGTCCCACACAATCTTACCAGCGCTCCCTATGTAATCTGGGCAGTTTTCTGGCTCTACGTGACTATGTCTTCCCTCGTAAACCATAAAACTATATGTATAGCCTGTGGCCCTGTCACAGAGATTATACATCTTGACCCTGTGTCTGGCACGCTTGCTGGGAAGATACTGTTTGATAGACAAGTGGTCAGAAAACGTAATCAGGGATCAACGCAGACAACTTGATTGGGAATAAACAAGGCTGCAAAATGTTGTTTCAAGTGGTTTACGAGGGGCAGAATTTTGTAGAGCCAATCAAATCCAGGGTCACCCCAAGGACGGCAGAGTTCATTGTCGCTGAAGTGCATGATTCGCAAGTTCTGCTCGTATCGTGTACTGGTCATGGAGGCAGAGAACGCAGTATGACAAATTGGGTAAGTGGACCAATATAACCGCAACTCACTCTTTTTGGTTATGCCCATGAGGAGGGATAGGCCCAGAAAGGTCTTCGGAATCCATAATTGGTCTCCAATGTCTGGTAAGGGTCAGCTGGGGATTAGCGGTGATGAATTCACCAGCATACAAATTGCTTTGGTCCACAATAGATCTATAGAGATCTTCCGTGAAAAACAGCGAATAAAAATCAAGTGACATAAAATCAACTGTTTCCACCTGAATTCCAGGTTGGCCAGTGAATGGGGGAAGTACGGGTGCTTCAGAAGTGGTGGGTTCCCAATTAGGATTGGCGAATGCAGCAGGAAGGGCACTATGGGCTTGATGGGCCTGTGTTTGTCTTCTTGGTGGCAGTGGGACACTACTCATGCTTGCCACCTTGCCAGCTTGAACTGCACTTATGGGACCCACCACGTCACCAAGTGTTACTGCAGTGCTGGATGTATGACCAGGATGTACTAGGCTGCTGGTGCTTGCCAGTTCACCAGAAGGAATAGCGGCACTTGTACTGGCTCTCTGCTCCATACGAGGGACCTGCAGGTTCTTGCACCTCAACGACAGCAGAAAAAGATCGGGGTCTGGTAAACCTGACTCCGTCATTAGAGCTATCTGTCAGGGTGCCGCTGTCTACAGGAACGTATTCTGAGCCTGAATCTGACAGATGAGTGACTTCCTCTTTACTATCTGTCATGCTCAGAAACGTGTAGGCCTCTTCACTAGTGTACCTTCGATTTGCCATTTTGGGCTCTAAATTTACTGGTACACTAGTGAGACTCACAGGTAAAAAAGCTCCTGACTGTTAGCAACTGATTCAAACGCTACCAAAAAAACTATTAGCATTCGCAGGGATCAGGCCTGACTCTGCAAACGCTGCAGTTATGTGTTTTGTAAGTGACAGTGCGTTTTTGGGAACCCTAAACTGCTGGGGACGCTAGTATAGATCTGATCAGATCAGATATCGATCCGTTCAGACACTATACTACTAATGGAGGCGTATGGTGCGTGCATGGGTGTTAGGGTCTGCGTCACCCCTGGCAGTGTCAGATTAGTGCCAGCACCGCTATCTGACGCTAAAATCTAACTGATATCACCCGCCGGGTGATCAGGGGGTTAATCCTTTATTGGGTAAAATACGGCGGGTACCCTGACGCTATAAAAAATAAACGGCTAAACTGTGTCACCCATGACACTTATACTGTGATAGGTGACAGGGGGTAATCAAGGGGTTAAACCTTTATTGGGGGGGTTAGGGGGGTCTAAGACTAATTACCCTAACACAGATTTTTGTCACTAATGACACTAATACAGCGATCAAAAAAGAATCTGATTGCTGTACTGGGTGACACAGTGACAGGTGGTGAAGGGGTTAACTGGGGGTGATCGGGTGGGGGGGGATTGTGTGCCTACGTGACCTGGTGTCAGTGTAGTGTTGGTGCTCTCTCCTCTCGGTTTGGAAAGAAAAGACTGACACGAGGAGAGATGACATCACTTCCCCTGCCAGTGTTTACAGTTACACGACAGGGGAAGGATATAATTCGTCAGGAGCGATCACCAGGTCTAGGCCAGATTTCAAATCTGATCGTGGGGGCCCCCCAGCCGGTCGCGTGCATCATGTATAGTAACGTGATCTTGCGCAGCCAGACCAACCTGCCGCAGTAAAACTGCGGCGGCTGGTCAGGAACCGGTTAAAACCCATCAATATACTGTATAAACCTGATCTGCACATGCTCAGTTGCTCTCTATTTTTATGCACTGTACAGAATAAGTAAAGGCCGATCTGCTGACAGCCTAAAGATTTATTGCTGTTCAGTTGATCTGGGCTTCAGCAAAATGGCAGCCTCTGACAAGAAGAAACTAGAACAATTCACAGCACAAACTAATTTTGGTATCATAATTAATACTGTGGAATCTATGTTTCTTGCTACAGATCATTATTTTTATCAAGTTGTTATGGGTAAAGTTTCACTTTAATAAAACATTTTCAATAGTATACTTAACATACCAAAAGCAGGCAACACATAAAAGTTCATTGTTTTTGTTAGTATTAAATGCACTATAAAGTGAAGGTTGAAGCGTAGGTTTAAAGCAATTAATATAGGATACTATGTTTCCATCAGCTGTCGGGTTCTGCTGCCGCCACCATTGCCAGTAAGAGAAACCGGCAGTGTAGCATTATGGCGTCATGCCGGGTTCCTACTGCGCATGCATGAGGCACCGCTGCACACTCCTACTGGCCCTGCAGGGGGGGAAGGAGGAGAGAGCCGAGCTGCTGATGTAATTTGCCGCGGCCTGGACTCCTGAAAGTGGGGACAGGATACCTGTCAAAGATAGGTATCTGCCCCCCGAAAGGTGCCAAATGTGGCACCGGAGGGGGGGGGGGGAGGAGACAAATGAGCAGAAGTCATACTTTTGGGTGGAACACTGCTTTAAGTAATTCAGCAGCATCACCTCTGTCAAGCAGGAAGGTGATACAGAAATTAGTAAGTTTGCATAAGGAAGTAGCAGAGTCACGTGATTAACTGACTAGAAATAAATATCCTTTGGCTGGTAAAACAGTAATGTATATTTAGCAGTTCCACTTTAACTGCGGCTTAGTCCTAAATCCTCATGAAACTAATTTTATTATCCCAATTTATTATATTCAATCTGTCACGTGCGAGTGTGCACCCATGTCAGTCATCGTAAAAAGTTTCCATTTTGTAAGCAGAAGAAAAACAGCAGCCTGCAATCTGTAAACCTTCTGCAAACATTTGTAAACACAACTAATTTGACATTCAACAACCAGAGATTAAATAAATCCTTTTATAATTCTAGGGATTAAGCAGAGACTGAATTTAGCAAAATATTTATGTTGCACACTGTGCTATGGGTGAATAAATTTTGACAAAACCTAGCAAATAATTAACTCTACTTTACAAATGTCTTGACTGCTTCTCTCAAAAGCCATAAAAGAAGCACTTATTTAAAGTTTTAGGCTGCATTTTATTTGAGATGTTATTTGTAATTAGCTAGTGAATATAGCATGAACAGGTAACAACTATAAAATATATATTTTTTAGTCATTTCTAAATTAATTGATCAACACAAAATAAAATTACTTGTATGATACCTATAGGAATTGCTACATGCTTAACTTTGCTATTCCTAAAATCTCAACATCCAAAAATGATATATGTTGCAGGGACTTTTATAAGCACCTGGTAGACAAATATATTGTTGAAACACAAAAGATAAAAATGTACCGTATTTATCGACGTATAACACGCACCGGCGTATAACACGCACCCCAAGTTTAGGAGGGCATTTTAAGGAAAAAAAGTTTTAGGAGGGAAGTTTAGGGAAAAAAAACAACTTACATTTAAGCGTCATTTGCAGCTTGCCCAGCGTCATTGCAGCTTGCCCAGCGTCATTGCAGCTTGCCCAGCGTCACTGTAGCTTGCCCAGCATCATTGCAGCCTTGCCCAGCGTCATTTGCAGCCTTGCCCAGCGTCATTTGCAGCCTTGCCCAGTGTCATTGCAGCCTTGCCCAGCGTCATTGCAGCCTTGCCCAGCGTCATTGTAGCTTGCCCAGCGTCATTGCAGCCTTGCCCAGTGCCATTGTAGCTTGCCAGCGTCATTTTCATTCTTTTCCTGGTTTAAATTTCCCGCCGCCGCCGAAAAAACCCGAAGCTAGGCCGAAAAAGACCGAAGCGCCCCCGGAAAAAGCCGAGTCGACTCGGACGGCTAAGCTCGCGGTCCCGCCTCCCTGCTGTTTCCGGAGCGAGCGCAGGGAGGCGGGACTACGAGCAGAGCAGAGTCTGCTCGGCTTTTTCCAGGGGCGCTTCGTTCTTTTTCGGCCGCGCTTCGGGTTTTTTCGGCAGGGCTCGCTATTTTTCAGCGGCGCTTGCCTTTTTTCTCATTTTTTTGGGGGTATTGGCGTATAACACGCACCCACGACTTTCCCCCGATTTTAAGGGGGAAAAAGTGCGTGTTATACGCCGATAAATACGGTATATCATTATATGGCTAGTTTTGCAACATTATTGTAGTCCATCATCAACAATTTGTGATACAATATACCATCACATTCACCTCATATTACATAGGTCATAAACTCGCTTGCTTCAAAATAGCCAAACTCATATGGAGAGACTCAGCAAGCTTCAGACACTTGTCTACCTCAGGTACATATGGTACATAATATAGAATATAGTACATATTTTTAGAACACATGTTCCTGAAACATCAAAATGATTCATTAAGCTTTTCTTAGATTAATTGCATACAGTTGGGAAAATAATTATTTGACCCCCTGCAGATTTTGAAGGTTTGCCCACTTACAAAGAAATGAAGGGTCTATCATTTTTATCATAGGTGTATTTTAAATGATAGAGACAGAATATCAACCAAAAATCCAGAGAAAATACGTAATACAAATGTTATAAATTGAGTTGCAGTTCAGTGAGTAAAATAAGTATTTGATCCCCAAGCAAAACATGACTTAGTACTTGGTGGAGAAACCCTTATTGGCCAGCACAGAGGTAAGACGTTTCTTTTAGTTAGTGACGAGGCTTGCACACATCTCAGGAGGGATTTTTGTCCACTCTTCTTTACAGATCTTCTCTAAATCATTAAGATTTCTTGTCTCTCTCTCGTCAACTCGAAGCTTCAGCTCCCTCCATAAAAATAGTGCCTGTAAAGCGCTTGAAACATGCCTCATCTGCAATCGCAGTGTGAAAGCCCAAGTGCTTTACACCGCTCCTAAAGCGCCCCTGCCCATTGAAATCAATGAGCAGCGCCACCGAAGCGCCTGAAAAGCTCCTTGGCAGCGCCACTTTTAACCCTTTATTCGGCCGCTAGCGGGGGTAAAAAGTGCCCTGCTAGCGGCCGAAAAGCGCCTCTGAAAGTGCCTCTGAAACGGCGGTAAAGCGCTGTTAAAACTAGCGGCACTTTACCGCCGAGGGCCCCCACGCTGTCAGTGTGGAAGGGGTCTGAGGTCTGGAGACTGGCTAGGCCACTTCATGACCTTAATGTGCTTCTTATTGAGTCACTCCTTTGTTGCCTTGGTGGTATGTTTTGGGTCATTGTCATCCTGAAAGACCCATCCATGACCCATCTTCAGTGTTCTGGCTGAAGGAAGAAGGTTCTCATCCAAGATTTTACAATACATGGCCCCATCCAATGGCCTATCAATGTGGCAAACTCGGCCTGTAATTTTAGCAGAGAAACAGCCCCAAAGCATAATGTTTCCACCTCTGTGCTTGACTGTAGGAATAGTGTTCTTAGGGTCAAAGTCAGCATTTTTCTACCTCCAAACATGGTGAGTCTCCCTCCTTAAGAAGGCACATGTACACTCATGCCAATAAACATCTAAATGATTCAGGGAAGTGGTCCCATGAGATTAAAATTAAGCTCCTTGGCATTAACTATGACCCTAAGAACACCATCCCTACAGGCAAGCATGGAGGTGGAAACTATTTGCTTTGGGGCTGTTTCTCTGCTAAAGGTACAGGCTCATTTTGCACATTGAGGGGCCAATGGACAGGGTCATATATGGTAAAATCTTGGAAGAGAACCTTCTTCCCTCAGCCAGAACACAGAAGATGGATTGTGGATAGGTCTTCCAGCATGACAATGACCCAAAAAATACAGCCAAGGCAACAAAGTAGTGGCTCAAGAAGAAGCACATTAAGGTCACAGAGGGGCCTAGTCAGTCTACAGACCTTAATCTTATAGAAAATGTATGGAGGGAGCTGAAACTTCAAGTTGGATATCAGTATATCATAATACACAAATTTCCTGGAACTTGGATGATTGTCACTGTCACTGGTGTGTCTGTCTACTGCAAGGATTGGTGTTTATGGCTGGGACATTACACGCTGGGGCTCACGATGTGCTTGACGTGGTGGTGCTGTGACATTATTGGCACATGCATGCATTGTGTGCAGTGTGGTGACATCATAGGCATGCCAGCAACGGTGTTGCTCGTACCCCAGAAGCAGTCGGGATTGCAGGAGGGGATGGCGTACCATTCCCCCAATATTACCACAGTTTAAATTTCATTATCCTTGTGGTCAGTCTTGATTAATGGGCTGAATATCACAGACTCTTACTAGGGATATATATAGTAGCTTAATCCTTTAGTGAGGATTCATATGACTGGCATAGCCTTGAAAAGCTGACAGACCATAGACATACTCTTTGGTAATTGAATGCAAATAGATTATTTGTGTGGGACAATTGATCTGGTCAATGTATTACCATTGTTTAGAATTCAGTGTGGTGATATAAGTTTTACTAATATCTATAATTTCTTTTTGGTATAGAATCCAGTCAGTGGCATTATCAGCAGACATGGATTATCATCCAGGGTCCAGGGATTCAGTGTGTTCCGATTTGGTTCATACTGTATGAAGGCACCAGTTCACACCTTTTAATCTAGATGGCTAGTACCATCTGTGGTCCTTATATCATGTACAGTAGGTACTTAATTTAACCCTTTCATGCCTAAGCCTTTTTATGCTTTAAAAGTAAAACTCTGTATTTTCTGCTAGAAAAATATTATATATATTTTTTGAGCAGAGGCCCTAGAGAACAAAATGGCAATCTTTTCAATATGTTATGTCACATGGTATTTGCACAGCGGTCTTTCAAACGCAATTGTTTTTGAAAAAAGACACTTTCATGAATCAAAAAACAAACAAAAAAAAACAGTAAAGTTAGCCCTATTTTGTTTGTATAATGTGAAAGATGATGTTACGCAGAGTAAATAAATACCTAACATGTCATGCTTTGAATTGCGCACACTTATGGAATGGCGACAAACTATAGTACTTAAAAATCTCCATAGGCGACACTTTAAAAATGTCTACAGGGTACCAGTTTAGAGGTACAGAGGCGGTCCTGTGCTGGAATTATTGCACGCGCACCTATGTCGTTTGAACACCATTTACATTTGTGGGTGCAACTTACGTTTGCTTATCTGTTTTCTTCTGTACGCGAGCATGGAGGGACGGGGCGGCTATGTTCTAGATAATGTACCATATGTAAACCTGAGTAAAACAAGTGTTTGAAACACATTGGGCCTTCTTTTGCAAAAAAATAAAACAGCTTTCCATTTAAACTACACACGCTTACCTCACTGTCTTAACGGCTGTTTAAAAAAATCCATTACTTCTGCCTTACTTCCTGGACAGACTTTAGGTCATGATACAGGAAGGAGTTGACCAGCTGAGGGTAGATGATGCAGGGTGTGTGCTAATGAGATCAGCTGGTCAACTCCTTCCTGTGTCATGACCAAAAGTCTGTCCAGGATGTTGTGAATTCATTAAGAAAAAAAATAATAATAATACATTTAATATTTACTGGAAGAAAAAAAAAAATTTCAATAGGCCTCAAAAAAGTAGATGTAGACTGTGGGGTTGCAATAATTGAACTGTTCACCTCCTGGAGACCTTTTTAGATGATCTCATGTATTCCAAGTTGCTACTATGTCAACTATTGAAAACTTTTACAAGCAGATGTTGAAACAAGAGACTGGAACAATGGTGTATCTCGTCACAAAACAAGGAGATATTTACCTGTACCTATATGGTGATTATAAGTCATTCAAATTATATGTGATATGTGTAGGTCACAAAAGAGATATTATAATTTTAGTATCTAATGATCTAAAAAACTTTGTCATAAAGAAAATATATATGAAAATGTGATTTTATAAGTAGAAGTGTTTTAAGAAACAAATTAGTATTATGAAAAACATATAATCGTGATTATAAATATATAAGAATTTAACCTATGTTTAGATAAACAAATATTAATCGGAAATACCAGAATTATACATGTATCCATATAGATAATCATTTGGTGTGATATTGATTGATATATATAACAACATTGTCTTTCATAGATAGACCAGTTGTTATATATATGTATATCTATAAATTTATATCTATAACCATTTTATGTAATAGGGATTAATCAAAATTATGCTAAGCGTATTTTATATTATGTTGGTTACTAGCATCCCTGAATACTAAATATATATATATATATTCCTTTCACTAAGATACAAATATAACACATTATAAAAAAAAAAATATTAACTTAAAGAGATAAACTCCATGTGAGACACCTGGTGGTTGAAGGTGCTATTACCTTAAAATCATTAGGCAACCTGGAAAAGGTTAATTATTAAGTTTTGCCTGCCAATGAGAAGGGAACACATACCTTTTGGGCATAACTTATTATAATTTTATGATCTCATTGTCTGACATGGTATTTAGGAGCAGCTGGGATGCCATGGAAAAAAAAGGAGGCTCAGGGACCCAGCCTGAAAAGGGACACTGAGAGATACACATACTCCCAGATAGACTGACACCCATGCACCATGCATGAAAACATATTTTAACATTCATGAAGATTCCTCAACCCTGTTTTTTTTGGAACTCGGAGGTCGCAAGGAGTAAATCCTCGTTAAGAGTATCCATGTTGAAAGCCACGGCAGCCATCTTGAAAATCCTGGTAACCAACAATCCAGACTAATAGCCATTTTGGAATGGGTAAATATGCCATGTTGATTATATTTTGTATGTTCTCTCAAATATTGATGTATTGAATATTCTACTATTGATAATCATTCTCCCGAATCAATAACCGCCTTTTCGATTTTTTCTCTAAAATTCAAATTTTTCATTATATATTTCTTTTTGCATAGTTGCCATTGTTATTGACAAACAAACGTCTAATTTATTTCCCATTGTCAGGGCCAGATTAAGAACATCATGGGCCTGGTGCTGAGGATTTTGGTCAGGCCTTTTATAAATAAAAATGCAAACAATTTTTTGTTATAACAAATTAAATAAAAGAGAGAGAGGGAGGATGAGAGAGAGAGAAAAGGGGGATGAAAGAGGTGTGAGGGGTAAGGGAGTGAGGGAGGTTGAGAGAGAAAGGGGGGATGAGAGAAAGAGGATGCACATGAGCATGCGTGGGAATGACATCAACGCAGCCCGGCCAAGGCAAGTGACTGAAGGCACAGAACCCGGAAGGAAGACCGGGTGAAGATGGAAGCGCCCGGGCCCCGCCGGATTGATCACAGCACTGGAGGGCTCAGTCTGACAATTTAAGTGTACCCTAATGTGCTAATATGCTGTGCATACTTGTACATTATGGCATAACTTACCTAAGGGCCTCTAAAAAGTAGTAATGTTAGAAAAGTTTACTACCGCTTTGATATCACAGGAGCCTCTCAAAAATATTTTCAGGGACACTTTTTTTTACAAGTGTTATATTTAGAGTAGCTGACACCCCCTATGTTCATCTATACATCACAATAGTAATTACAAAATTAAATAAGTACTAATAATGGGGCAGAACAAATATGAGGACTGAGATTTCCTTTAGTTGAACTTACAAAAGTGTGCCCATTCTAGAGCATTGAGGATATTCAGTATAATTTTAAAGAACTGTTTTTGTGGGTAAGAGGCATAGGGGAGGAGTATGGATGGTATAAAAGTGGAAAGTATGTGCAGGTGAGGGAGAGGAATGTGGAGGGTCTAAACAGTGGGCACTATGTACATGAAAGGAGTGTGGAGGGTATGGCAGAAGGCACTTTGTACAGGAGAGGAGTGTGAAGGGTATGACAGTGGGCAGTATGCACAGCAGAGGAGTGTGGAGTGTATGACAGTGGGCAGTATGTACAGGAGAGGAGTGTAAAGGGTATGACAGTGGGCAGTATGTACAGGAGAGGAGTGTGAAGGGTATGACAGTGGGCAGTATGTACAGGAGAGGAGTGTGGGGGTATGACAGAGGGTAGTATGTACCGGAGAGGAGTGTGGAGGGTATGACAGTGGGCACTATGTACAGGAGAGGAGTGCGGAGGGTATGGCAGAAGGCACTATGCACAGCAGAGGAGTGTAGAGGGTATTACAGTGGGCACTAGGTATAAGAGAAGAGTGTGGAGGGTATGACAGTAAGCAATATATACAGGAGAGGAGTGTGGAGGGTATGACAGTGGGCACTATGTACAGGAGAGAAGTGTGGAGAGTAGGACAGTAAGCAGTAATTACAGGAGAGGAGTGTGAAGGGTATGACGGTGGGTAGTATGTACAGGAGAGGAGTGTGGAGGGTATGACAGTGGGCACTATGTATAGGAGAGGAGTGTGGAGGGTATGACAGTGGGCACTATGTATAGGAGAGAAGTGTTGGGGTATGACAGTGGGCACTATGTATAGGAGAGGAGTGTGGAGGGTATGACAGTGAGCAGTATGTACAGGAGAGGAGTGTGGAGGGTACGACAGTGGGCACTATGTACAGAAGAGATGTGTATGACAGCGGGCAATATGTAAAGGAGAGGAGTGTGTAGGATATGACAGTGGGCTATGTATAGGAGAGGAGGATGAAGTAATCTGGGAAGGAAAAATGTAAAAAGGTTTGTGGAAGGATGTTTAGGGACTGTGTAGTGGGTAAGCGGGCCATACATGGATTGAAATGACACCAATTAAGCAGAGACCAGCCATTAGACGATCTATGTATGGGCTAGCAGGTTTTACACAGGTCAACCTATTAACCGACTTGAGTACAACCAGCCTGTCAGGTTTTCCCCAAAACAATCAGTGCTGCCAGCTATAGTTAGCAACACTGATCATCGTATTCACTGGCAGAACACAATAACACTGCGGGAGTGATTCCCCCATTCACAGGTCAGCATGTGAGAGGGTGTGTGGGGACAGGCTGGGGAGAGATACTAGTCAGTGGCTGGGTAGGCACTGGTTAGTATCAGAGCCAGACACACACATGTGAGGTATCGCCGTGATCATTAGATCGAGAGCAATAATTCTAGCACTAGACCTTCTCTGCAACTCTAAACAAGTAACCTTCAAAAAAATGTAAAGCATCGCTTGTTACACAAAAAAAATCGTGCTAACTGTAGTGTTTTTTTTATGAATGAAACAGTTTCTTTCCCAAAAAAAACTTTTGAAAAATTGCTGTGCAAATATCGTGTAACATAAAAAGTTGCAAAGGCCACCATTTTATTCCATGAGGGAAATGGAAAACAATGTATATAATGCTTGAGGGTTCTGAGTAATTTTCTATCAAAAAAATGATGATTTTTACATGTAGGAGAGAAGTGTCAGAATTGGCCTGGGTAGCAAGGGGTTAATTATCTTAAGTAATATACAAATAATTATTATAAGCCCTGTGAGTTCATCCTCTCAGTCTGCTGCAGAGTGTTCCAGCTTGTATTTATACTGCCCGCTCTGTATGTAGCTTCTGACCGACTGCACAAGCAGCCCCATATCTCCGGAAGTATAGATGATAGCAGCCCCATATTTTAACCAGTGTTGAAGTAGGTAGTTAGCTACATACCCACCAAATGGGGAGTCTCTATGACTCCTGGTCGCTGAGCTACAACCCTCGAAGTCAATCTTTTTTTTTTTTTTTTTTTTTGATTTTTTTTTTTTTTTTTGGGCAAATGGGCCTATCTTGAGAAAGGGGCCTGGAGCTGCAGCTCCAATAGCCCCTATGTTAATCCGGCCCTGCCCATTGTTAACCACTTACTTACCTGCATTATAGTAACGGTTGGATGTGTGAAATACAGACTCTGTTTAATTGTCAATTCTCATAAGGTTATTGATTCTACTGAGAAGTTATCATGGTAATATTACGTCCAAGGTAGTACACTTCCATTTTGTGCAATCATGTTTTAATTTCATATAAATATTTGTTTTTTGTACCAATAAATGTAACTATTTTGTATGATCACTTGTCTCCGTGAATAAGTTTCACATGTATAGACTGTGTCATATAGATTGATTTTGTATCTTAAAAATATCCTCATTAAAAAATACTTAATAAATATTATGCGGGAACTGTCCTTAAAAACCACAACAAGGAAGTAAGGCAGAAGTAATGTATAAGTGTTTTTAAACAGCCATGAAGAGAGTAAGGTAAGCGTGTGTAGAATAAATGTAAAGCTGTTTTATTTTTGCAAAAGAAGTACATTAATACGCTATTGGTACATGGGGAAGCTGGAATTTAGAAAAAAAAAAAATGGTGAACTTAGCCTTTAACACAGTTGGTAGCAGCTTGTTGCTTAACCATAAGGAAGATAAAAAAACAAATGCTAAAAATGTTGAGCAGGCTGCCTCTTTATTGAAGAAGACACATGCCAGCTCATGCTAATACATGAATGAATAAGCACAAGAGTTATGTCACTTTTCCCTAGACAATCAAGAATGCCAAAGTTCTCACACCCAAAAGAAGACAGAGTCAAGATGTAGGTGCTGGTGAGGAAGCGAGGGGAGGTTAGGTTACTTCTACTTTAAGGCACACCAATGCCTTTCAAGATATTTCCTCATTTCAAAGAACATCATATCTTGGCACAAAGTGGAGGCAATCAATCTGTCTCTATAGATTTTGTAGTAGGATTTTGCAGCTTTAGTTTCCTATAAGAGATGAAGGGAATATTTGTCACAAGCAAATTTGTTAGACATTTCATCATACCGTTACTCCAACACATGTGAATGAGACTCAACCTTGTTAATTCTGAATAAAATGACTTTTGGAATTGAATTTTTACCACAGGATGCAGGCTGTGAAACTGTGAAATAGCATTGCAATCAGTTTTCTTACATATCAATCAAACTGTAGTATACTGCTTTAGATTTATATGATTTTTACCTAATGTTTGAGTGATGTAAGGGTATAGGGCAAATCCTGAGCCTAATGGCATTACAAGATCAGTAAAATATTTCTCTGCTGCACATTATACTTACTACCCTTGATCAATTTTAACTCCTACACTGTGTTGTTCAGCTTAGTTAAAGTAAACCTAAATGTTATATAGTTACATAGTTGGTAAGGTTGAATAAAGACAACAGTCCATCCAGTTCAACCTGTTTTGGTGTGTGTGTAGAAAAATTATTTCCATATCCTCGTATATTATTTTCGTTAAGATGCACCTCCAAGAGTCTTTTAAAACTATCCATACTTCCTGCCGACACCACTGATTGTGCCCTGCCAGTGGAAAACCTAAGGTTTAAGGTTAAACCGCTTCTCTTCCAGTCTCATCGTGTGGCCCCCTGTCCTCTTACACTCCCTGGGAATAAAAAGGTTTATACTTATGCTGGGATCACCGTTGAGATATTTGTATAAAGCTATCAAATCTCCTCTCAAGCGTATCTCTACCGGGGAGAATAAATTTGACGCTTGTAGTGGTTCCTCATAACTGAGGTCCTCCAGACCCCATATTAATATAATTGCCCTTCTCTGGACTATCTCCAGCTCCACCACAACACTTCTGAGGATTGGTGACCAGAACTGGATGGAATACTCCAGATGTGGCCAAACCAGAGTTTTAAAAAGTGGCAGAAGAATCGCTTTATCTTTGGAGTAAATTCCCTTTTTAATGCATGCTAATATTCTGCTGGCTTTGCTAGCCGCAGCTTGACACTGCATGCTATTGCTCAGTCTGTCTTCTACAAGGACGCCTAGATCCTTCTCCATCCTGGAAGCTCCTAGGGGTTCTTCCCTAATGAGTAACTTGCTTTTATATTTTTACCCCCCAAGTGTATTACATTATATTTTCCAGTGTTAAACTTAATTTGCCATGCAGTAACCCACTCCATTAATTTATTCAGGCCCTCTTGTAAAGTTACAATGCCCTGCTGTGTTGTTATTGACCTGCATATTTTCAGCAAACACTGAGATCAAGCTATTTATTCCATCCTCTATATCATTTATAAATAAATTAAACAGGATTAGTCCCAGGACAGAGCCTTGGGGTACCCTACTAACCACTCTAGACCATTCTGAGTATGCATTATTTATCACAACCCTTTGGACACGCCCCTATAGCCAGTTTTCTATCCAAGAACAAACCTTATGGTCCATGCCTACAGACCTCAGTTTGTAGATTAAGCATTTGTGGGGGACTGTATCAAATGCTTTTGCATAATCCTAGATCCTTTGACCGGATGGTAGCTCACTTCCTCATAGAATGTTATTAGGTTGGTTTGGCAAGAGCGACCTTTCATAAATCTGTTCCGATTACTGCTAATGATACTGTTTCCATCAGCAAATTCTTGCATATGGTCCCTTATCATCCCCTCAAATAGTTTACAAACGACCTACGTCAGACTGACAGGCCTATAGTTACCAGGGATAGATCTCTGCTCTTTTTTGAATATTGGTACCACGTGGGCTTTTCGCCAATCAGCTGGTACCAATCCTGTCAGTAGGCTGTCCTTGAAGATTAGGAATAGCGGTCTGGCTATAACCTGACTGAGTTCTTTAAAGATTCTCAGGTGTAAGCCATCTGGTTCTGGTGATTTAGTTATGTTTAGCTTCTCTGATCCTTTCCAAACTCTGGCCTCTGTTAGCCACAAGGGTAGATCCTGTAGCGTGTTGCTAACAATACGGTTGTGGTCGGTATATCTCTCCTTTTCCTGTGTAAATACTGAGAAGAAAGTATTTAGCACATCCGCCTTCTCCTTGTCATCTGTAACCATCTTTCCCTTCTCGTCCTTTATGGGGCCTATGTGTTCTGATCTCGCCTTTTTTACTTTTATTATATTTAAAAAACTTTCTTGGGATCATTTATATTCTCCTCCGCTATGTGTCTCTCATAGTCTTTTTTAGCCACCCTGATTGTGTTCTTACACCTCACATTGCAGTCCTTGTATCGTTGGAATGCTGACACTGACTCCTCTGCTTTGTACCTTGGCCATTTATTTTGTCCTTAATGTGACATTTTACGTTTTGGTTTAGCCACCAAGGTTTAACTTTCTTTCTTCTATATTTATTACCCCTTGGGTAAGACGCTTCATCTTTCAGGACAAGTCCACAGACCACTAACAACCTTTGAGGATATGTGTGGTCTCTCTCAGACCCCCAAACACCCATTATCTCTAATTTACAGAGACATACAATCGCACACATGTAATACGCTGCCTAATTTCACACAAAAATGGTCAAGGGACTTAGGTATGGAGATATCTCTTGAACAATGGAACACCTCATTCACAGTTACATACAAATCCTCCATATCCAGGTTCTCACAAGAGAAAAACTACAAACTGCTATCACGGTGGTACAGGGATCCAGTTACGGTGAGCAAGATGTACCCGGGTACTTCGGACAGGTGCTGGCGCTGTCACGGAGGAGAGGGCACATATATTCACGTGTGGTGGGACTGCGACCAAGTTTGCCCTTTTTGGGACAAGGTATTCAGTATTTATAATAACTTATACAATGTTTCTGTGGTACCATCCCCACAAGTAGCACTATTATCCATCCTCCCAGGACCAAATAGCTCTTACAGAAAAAGCCTTCTTAGATTTTTCCTGTCCGCAGCCCGACATGTCATATCGCAGTTCTGGAAGACTGACACCATCCCCCCTATCACTAGATGGATAGACACCCTAAATGACACTATGCTCATGGAGGAGTTACAGGCAAAACAAAATGATACTTGGGATAAATACACACAATTATGGTACTCCTGGCTCCATCATTCCTCATCGGACCCCTTCCTCAACAGCATTGCTGCGTGAGGAATGGGCCCCACAAATGTGGAACACTGAAGTGAAGAAATATACGCACTCTCAACAAAAGAGACTCTGATAGCCCTTATAGTATATTGTAAAGACTAAATTGTTATAAGACTTTTATTGCTCAGTACCCCCTCCCCTTCTACCCATTCACCCTCATCTGTTCCCCTCTCTTCCTTATTTTCTTACCCCGTACCCTCCCCCATTTGTCAGTTTGTTTATTGAGCAGGTATTCCAGGCAGTGTCCGGTGATAGATGACACTGCATGGCTGGGTCATGTATGTTGTACTTTGAAGAAATGCTTTAAATGGACATATAGTTGTAAAAATGTAGCATTATACACAATGGACGCTATTTATACAACTGTGATATATTTTACTTTGAAAAAATCAATAAAAATATATTGAACCTATATTTATTACCCCTTGGAATGCAATATGACGTTTACTTCCTTTGCTATATTGCTCGATCACCTTTTTTTTTTTACTTCTAGTGTCACCTTTCTTTTCACCAGCACTCTAATGAAAGTTTTGACCCTCCAAAGTTGGCCAAACATGGATAGAGATGAGGCCAGTTCAGCAGGATTGCTGTTTTTTTACAGATCCTCATCTGCTTCACACACCTTTTGAGATGCTTTGTGAAATCTGACTGCAATGGATTACAGGGAGCTCAGATTAAGATAAACCAAACAGACATTGGCACAGTTGTAGTGTTTACTGTATTTTATTAGCAGTTCAACACTAACTGATCTTGTTGCCTAACACAATATTTGCTATTTTATAATAATGTGTATGTATCACAACCACCCGAAGGAGCTGCTTGATAGTTTAGATTCTGTGTTCCTTGCCTGGACTCTGTGAACAACCTCAGCCCCTCCAAAACCCCAGGTAAAGCAAATGGAAGCTTCAGCACTGTTGAGAGCACAAGATAAATATTCTGCGCACAACTATAATTCAGGAACTGAAAGTAGATACTGGACTGATTAGTGGAAACAGAACTTAACCGCTTCCCGACCGCCCACTGCATATATACGTGAGCAGAATGGCACAGGCAGGCAAAATCACGTACCTGTACGTGGCCCTCTAAATGCCTGCCCGTGGGTCGCGCGCGCCGCCAGCGGCACGCTCGCGACCCGGTCGGGAGCTCCGTGACCCCGGCTGCGGGACCAGCGGACCCGATCGCCGCTGGTGTCCCGGAGCTGAAGAACGGGGAGAGGAATGTGTAAACAAACCTCTCCCCACGCTTCCTACTCTGCCTGTCATTGCTTGGCTGTTCCCAGTCATCGGGAAAGCCGATCAATGATGTCAGACGTAAGCCCCGCCCCTAATGTAAAAAAACACACACACGTCACAGCCCATAACCCCTCCCCTCCCCCTAGTGGTTAACTCTTTCACTACAACTGTCATTTATACAGGAATCAATGCATTTAAATAGCATTGATTGCTGTATAAATGACAATGGTCCCAAAAATGTGTCAAAAATGTCCGATGTGTCCGCCATAATGTCGCAGTCACAATAAAAATTTCTGATCGCCGCCATTACTAGTAAAAAAAAAATATTAATAAAAATGCTATAAAACTATCCCCTATTTTGTAAACGCTATAAATTTTGCGCAAACCAATCAATAATCGCTAATTGCGTTTTTTTTTACCAAAAATATATGTAGAAGAATACGTATCGGCCTAAACTGAGGAAAAAAATGTTTTTATATATTTTTTGGGGATATTTATTATAGCAAAAAGTAAAAAATATTGCATTTTTTTCAAAATTGTTGCTCTATTTTTGTTTATAGCACAAAAAATAAAAAACGCAGGGGTGATCAAATACCACCAAAAGAAATCTCTATTTGTGGGAAAAAAGGACGCCAATTTTGTTTGGGAGCCACGTCGCACGACCGCGCAATTGTCAGTTAAATAGACGCAGTGCCGAATCGCAAAAAGGGGCCTGGTCCTTTGTCTGCCAATTGGTCCGGGGCTGAAGTGGTTAAAGGCTAAATTCACCTTTTTTATTTTTTATTTAATAAATGCAGGAACATTTTTTAATATTGTTTTCATTAGGAGCCTGCAAAAGCATTGCACCCGCAATCAGCACACCCAGGAAAAGAATGTATTTAAATTTTTTCATTTTCAAAAATATTTGACCAAAAATTGCAACTTAAAAAAACTTTCTATGTCTTTTAATAAATGACACAGACTGTCTACTTTCCAAAAAGGGGTAAATTGTACTGTTCTAGTATTTTAGGGCCTCAAAAAAGGAGGCCACCAGTATATCATAATTGATACATTTTCAAATATATATACAGTTGTGCTCAAAAGTTTGCATACCCTGGCAGAAATTGTGACATTTTGGCATTAATATTGAAAATATGAATGATCATGCCAAAAAAACGTCCTTTATTTAAGGATAGCAATCACATAACAAGATAATGCAACTTTACAAAGATGGAAAAGGCTAAAAGGCTATAAAAAGATATCCAAAGCCTTTAATATGCCAGTCAGTATTGTTTAATCCCTTATTAAGAAGTGAAAAATTAGGGGCTCATTTGATACCATTTGATACCAAGCCAAGGTCAGGTAGACCAAGAAAGATTGCAGCCACAATTGGCGGAAGAATTGCTCAGGATATAAAGAAAAACCCACAGGTAACCGCAGGAGAAATATAGGCTGCTCTCCAAAAAGACAGTGTGGTTGTTTTTAACCACTTCCCTACCCGCGTATAGACATATGACACCCACAAGGTGGATCTACCATCCTGGGTGGGCGTCATATGACGTCCTCTCCTTCCCGGCCGCCTGGGGGGCGCACGCGCGCCCACGGCTTCGCTCGGGACCCGGTGCGAGTGCCCGGCGGCCGCGATGTCCGCCGGGCACCCGCGATTGCCCGTTAAAACAACGGGACCGTGCGGGACCGTGGAGCTGTGTATGTAAACACACAGCTCCACGTCCTGTCAGCGGGAGAGGAGACCGATCATGTGATCCCAGTACGGAGGATCACTGATCGGTCTCCTCCCCTTGTCAGTCCCCTCCCCCCACAGTTAGAATCACTTCTTTAGGGAACACATTAACCCCTGCAGCGCCCCCTAGTGTTAACCCCTTCCCTGCCAGTCACATTTACACAGTAATCAATGCAATTTTATAGCAACGATCGCTGTGTAAATGTGAATGGTTCCAAAAATGTGTCAAAAGTGTCCGAAGTGTCCGCCGCAATGTCGCAGTCACGAAAAAAAAAAAATCGCAGATCGCCGCCATTACTAGTAAAAAAAAAAAAAATGCAATAAATCTATCCCCTATTTTGTAGACGCTATAACTTTTGAGCAAATTGATCAATAAACGCTTATTGCTATTTTTTTTACCAAAAATATGTAGAAGAATACGTATCGGCCTAAACTGAGTAAAAAAATAGTTTTTTTTTTTTTAAAAAAATGGGATATTTATTATAGCAAAAAGTAAAAAATATTGTGTTTTTTTTCAAAATCGTCGCTCTTCTTTTGTTTATAGCGCAAAAAATAAAAACCGCAGGGGCGATCAAATACCACCAAAAGAAAGCTCTATTTGTGGGAAAAAAAGTACGTCAATTTTGTTTGGATGTAACGTTGCAGGACCGCGCAATTGTTAGTTAAAGCGATGCAGTGCCGAATCGCAAAAAGTGCTCTGGTAAGGAAGGGTGTAAAATGGCCCGGTATTGAAGTGGTTAAGGAGCACAATTCAACGATACTTGAACAAAAAGAGCTGCATGGTTGAGCTGCCACAAGGAAGCCTTTACTGCGCCAATGCCACAAAAAAGCCAATGAGGCATGTCAAGGTGTTGTTGGGCATATTGTAACAAGGCTTTTTTGTGGAACTTGTACAGTAAAGGCTTCTTTCTGGCAACTTGACCATGCAGCTCTTGTTTGTTCAAGTATCATCTTTTTGTGCTCCTTAAAAACAACCATGCCATCCTTTTCCAGAGCAACCTGTATTTTTTCCTGCAGTTAACTGTGGGTTTTTCTTTGTATCCTGAGCAATTCTTCCACTAGTTGTGGCTGCAATCTTTCTTGGTCTACCTGACCTTGGCTTGGTATCAAAAGAGACCCTAATTTTCCACTTCTTAATAAGTAATTTAACAATACTGACTGGCATATTCAAGGCTTTGGATATCTTTTTATATCCTTTTCCATCTTTGTAAAGTTTCATTACCTTGTTATGCAGGTCTTTTGACTGTTCTTTTCTACCTCATCATGGCTCAATGTCTAGCCTGTGATAATAAATGGGTTCATGTGATTGCTATCCTTAAATAAAAGACAATTTCACAATTGCTGCCAGGGTATGCAAACTTTTGAGCATGACTGTATACCATAGTTTACAGACACTTTATTTCACCCAAACCAATTAATATACACTTATTGGGATTTTTTTCACCAAAGACATGTAGCAAAAATACATTTTGGCCTACATTTATGAAGAAATTTGATTTTATTAGATATGTTTTATAAAAGAAAGTAGAAGAAAAAGAAAAAAAAAAAATATATATATATATATTTTTTTTTTTTCCGCTTATATCGCAAAAAAGAAAAAAAATCTAGTGTTGATCACATAACACCAAAAGAAAGCTCTATTTGTGTGAAAATGATAAAAATTTTATTTGTGTACAGTGTTGCATGTCTGTACTATTGCCAGTTAAAACAGCACAGTATTGAATAGCAAAAAATGCCCTGGTCATGTAAGGGGCAAAACCTTCCAAATCTGAGGTGGTTAAACACTTATGCCGCGTACTCACGATCAGAAATTCGGCCAGCAAAAGACTGATGAGAGCTTTTGGTCAGAAAATGTGACTGTGCGTGTGCTCCGAATTCCAGCCAGCAAAAGATTAAGAGCAGGTTCTCAATTTTTTCGGTCGGAAAAAGTTCAGATCGGAAATTCTGATCGTCTGTAGCAATTCCGACGAGCAAAATTCCTACGCATGCTCGGAAACAATTAAGCCCCATACACACGCGCGGACAATCCGTGGACCAGGTCCGTCGGACCATGTCCGTCATACTTTGTCTGATGTTGGTTTTGCGTACACACGATCGGACAAAGTTGTCGGAAAATCCGATCATTCTGAACGTGGTGACGTTTGTTGCCTACGACGGGACTACGTAGAGGCTAGTAGCCAATAGCTTTGGTCTTGTAATGTGATCTGAGCATGCGTAGCACTTTGTCCGGTCGGACAAGCGTACACACGCTCGGATTTGGTGTGATCGGACCGGGTTGAAGGGAAATCTTTCCAGCAGGAGATAAGACTTTGTCCGACGGACAAACCGACGAACACTGTCCGATGGTGCATACACACGGTCTGATTTTTCAACAACCTTGTCCGATCGGACCAAATTGATGAAAAAGTCCGACCGTGTGTATGGGGCTTTAGACGCATGCTCGTAAGCATTGAACTTAATTTTCTCGGCTTATTGTAGTGTTGTACGTCACTGCGTTATTGACGGTCGAAAGTTCAGCAAACTTGTGTGACCGTGTGTATGCAAGCCAAGCTTGAGCGGAATTTCATCAGAAAAAACATCCAAGATTTTTCTGACGGAAATTCCGCTCGTGTCTACGCGGCATTAGACTTAAAAAGGATGCAAACTCTGAAAACTGTGCCAAAATTAGACAGACAGAGAGGGCAATGGACTAGTTACTGGTATTGTGAGAAATAGGTGCGACAGGGGCGCTAAGTAAATAAAATAAAATAAATATATACTGTTAAACTATCTTACATGAATAAATTCTATACATAACATAGACCAAATACAATCACAGTGCTTTGGATACCCTCAAAAAGTTTGGTGATTATAATCTTAATTCAAAATATTTCTTAATACTCAAAAGTGAAAAATAAATATAGAAATCGCTCTGCAGTGCGACTTTGACTAAACACTCTATATAATATTACGTGTGATCACTCAAATTGCTCAATAGTGACACATCTTGTCACTGATTGTATCCGCATTGCAATATGCTTCTTACTACTCAAAAATTGAGAAGCTCTTATTAGTGACGTGACACCCTTCACCATAAGAATCTTCTTTCACCCGATAGTGAAAAAATTTATTAAGCTGGCCTCTTACCAGAATGAGTTGATTGTTTTTTAGCTAAAAAACAATCGAATACGCTTGTACAGGTAGTGCCTGTTCACACAGATATGCCAAAGAATGTACCAGGTCCTCTTCCTCTCAGACGGGCTCAGATGAGATGCATATATAGGAATAGGAGCAAAGAACACAGCCTCATGACATAATATTGTTTTTTATTTAAAAAATCGTTTAAAAACAGATAGCCAAATGGCTACTTACACTTTATGGTGCCCAACCTGACACTGGGGATGCTCGCAGTTAGATATTAAAGATGATGGGGATTAGCATTTGAATTTCCCTCCGCCAGCCAGCGTGTGCTCCAACCACCGCCGCCGACAACCAGGGCAGACAGGAAACAGGGATGTTCAGTACGTTTCAGAATATGACCAGGTACCGCCTCCGACGCACATTTCGTGATGACACATCTTCATATCTAAATGCGAGCAGCCCCAGTGCCGGGTTGGGCACCATAAAGTGTAAGTAGCCATTTGGCTATCTGTTTTTAAACGATTTTTTTAAATAAAAAACCCGACCGCCCCATGTACATATACGTCAGCAGAATGGCACGTACAGGCAAAACCACGTACCTGTACGTGCCATTCTTCCGGCGGTGGGGGGTCCGATCGGACCCCCCCGGCCGGCGGGGACGGTCGGGATCGCTTCAGGAGGGATCCGGGATGAGGGGACGGCCAGTGGTTTCTGGCCACCCCCTCGCTATCGCTCCTGGCGAATCAGATGCTTCCCCTGGCTGTGTCAATCAAAACACAGGCAGAGGAAGTGATGTCACACTCGGCGCGTCGGTCCGAAAGACCGGAACGCCGAGGAGTGATGTGACCACACACAGGTTAGTGCACCAACAGTACACTGACACCAGTACACATAGGCACACAAATAACCCCCCTGTCACCCCCAGATCACCCCCCAGATCACCCCCCCCCCCCCCAGTCACAGTGTCACTAATTGCAGTGATCATTTATTTACGGATCACTGCATTTAGTGTCAGTGTGACTGTAATAACTGTCAGGGCAGTTTGTTTTAGGTCCAAGGTAGCCCCCAACCCCCCCCCCCCCTAATAAAGGTTTAACCCCTTGATTGCCCCCCAGGTAACCCTTTAACCCCCTTTTGCCAGTGTCACTAAGCGATCGTTTTTCTGATCGCTGCATTAGTGTCACTGGTGCCGCTAGGTAGCCATTTTTTTTTTTTTAGGTTAACCGCCATGTTTATATAGGTTCAAAAATAGGTTTATAGGTCAGGTACCCCCCTATTACAACCTAAATAAAGGTTTTAACCCCCTGATTGCCCCTAGAGTTAACCCTTTCACCAGTGATCACCGTATAAGTGTCACTGGTGACGCTGGTTAGCCAGTTAGTTATTTCGTTATTTAGGTTCCCCGTCAGGTTTTTATATAGCGTCAGGTACCCCCATATATTACCTAATAAAGGTTTTAACCCCCTGATTGCCCCTAGTTAACCCTTTCACCCCATTTTGCCAGTGTCACTAAGCGATCGTTTTTCTGATCGCTGCATTAGTGTCACTGGTGCCGCTAGGTAGCCATTTTTTTTTTTTTAGGTTAACCGCCAGGTTTATATAGGTTTATAAATAGGTTTATAGGTCAGGTACCCCCATATTACAACCTAAATAAAGGTTTTAACCCCTTGATTGCCCCTAGAGTTAACTCTTTCACCAGTGATCACCGTATAAGTGTCACTGGTGACGCTGGTTAGCCAGTTAGTTATTTAGTTATTTAGGTTCCCCGTCAGGTTTTTATATAGCGTCAGGTACCCCATATATTACCTAATAAAGGTTTTAACCCCCTGATTGCCCCTAGTTAACGCTTTCACCAGTGATCACTGTATAACTGTTACGGGTGACGCTGGTTAGATAGTTTGTTTTTTATACTGTCAGGGCACCCGCCATTTATTACCCAATAATGGTTTAACCCCCTGATCGCCCGGCGGGTGATATCAATTAGGTTTTAGGGTCAAATAAGGTCTGCGTCGCCCCAGGTTAGTGCCAGTACCGCAAACACCCACGCGCAAAGCATACACCTCCCTTAGTGGTACAGTATCTGAACAGATCAATATCTGATCTGATCAGATCTATACTAGCGTCCCAGCAGTTTAGGGTTCAAAAAAAACGCATTGTTAGCGGCATCAGCCCAGATACCTGCTAGCACCTGCGTTTTCCCCCCCCGCCCAGCCCAGCCCACCCAAGTGCAGTATCGATCGATCACTGTCACTTACAAAACACTAAGCACACATAACTGCAGCGTTCGCAGAGTCAGGCCTGATCCCTGCGATCGATAACATTTTTTTTTGTGGTAGCGTTTTGATTCAGTCGCTAACAGTCAGGAGCTTTTTTACCTGTAAATCTCAAAAAAATAAAAAAATAGTTGTCGTTGTTATTGTTCTCTCTCTCTTCTCTCTCTATTGTTGCTCTTTTTTTACTCCATTCTATTCTGCAATGTTTTATTATGTTTTATCATGCTTGCTTTTCAGGTATGTAATTTTGTTTAATGTGTTTTAGTGTTAACCATTTTTTTGTTTTCAGGTGCGCCATTCAGTTGCAGCGTGGATTTATTTATCTTGACAGCAACAGCGTTTGCTCCCACGATACATAAAGCCGCGACTCCAACGCTGTAGGAGGTGATTTCACCACCACAGTTAAAAAAAAGAGCATATATGCCGAAGCAGGGGCGGAGGAGCGATTGGCTCCTAATGCTGCGTACATACGGTCGAAATTCCGACAGAGCCTTGCCCCGTGGAAAAGTGCGAACGTGTGTACATGGCATAACTTTTGTGGGAGGATGCCCCCATGCTTCGGCATATATAAATGGTGCATGTATGCCCATCATTAGGAGTGGGTGGATGAAGGGAGGTATTCTAATGGTGGGCATACCCACCAATCAATCTCTTTTTTTCGTTCAGCCAAGAGGCTGCATGAAAAAAAAAGATTACAATATATGTCCAGTATGTTGCTGGACTTTGAATGGTTATACCAGAATGATGCCTGCAGGTTTAGGTATAATCTTGGTATCATTCTTTTCAGCCAGTGATCGGCTTTCATGTAAAAGCAATTCTAGCAGGTAATTAGCCTCTAGACTGCTTTTACAAGCAGTGGGAGGGAATGTCCCCCCTCCCGGATATAAACCGCGCCATTGGGAAATTGGGAAAGCGTTTTATCACACCGATCTTGAGGGCAGAGGAAAGATCTAGGGTCTAAGAGACCCCAATTTTTTCAAAAAAAGAGTACCTGTCACTGCCTATTGCTATCATAGGGGATATTTACATTCCCTGAGATAACAATAAAAATTATAACAAAGAAAAAAAATGGAAGGAACAGTTTAAAAATAAAATAAAAAAGCTAAAAAAATTAAAAAAAAAAAAAAAAAAAAAAAAGCACCCCTGCCCCCCCTTCTCTTGCGCAAAGGCGAACACAAGCGTTGGTCTGGCGTCATATGTAAACAGCAATTGCACCATGCATGTGAGGTATCACCGCGAAGGTCAGATCGAGGGCAGTAATTTTAGCAGTAGACCTCCTCCGTGAATCTAATGTGGTATCATGTAAAGGCTTTTAAAGGCTTTTAAAAAATGTATGTAGTTTGTCGCCACTGCGTGTTTGTGCGCAATTTCAAAGCATGTCGTGTTTGGTATCCATGTACTCGGCCTAAGATCATATTTTTTATTTCATCAAAAATTTGAGCAATGTAGTGTGTTTTAGTGCATTAAAAAAAAAAAAAGTGTATTTTTTCCACAAAAAATGCGTTTTGAAAAATCGCTGCGCAAATACTGTGTGGAAAAAAAAATGCAACACCCACCATTTTAATCTGTAGGGCCTTTGCTTTAACAATATATATAGTGTTTGGGGGTTCAACGTAATTTTCTTGCAAAAAAAAAATATGTTTTCATGTAAACAAAAAGTGTCAGAAAAGGCTTTGTCTACAAGTGGTTAGAAGAGTGGGTGACGTGTGACATAGGCTTCTAAATGTTGTGCATAAAATGCCAGGACAGTTCAAACCCCCCCCCCCCCCCCCAAATGACCCCATTTTGGAAAGTAGACACCCCAAGCTATTTGCTGAGAGCAATGTTGAGCCCATTAAATATTTTTTTTTTTTGTCCCAAGAGATTGAATAATAAAAAAAAAAATATATATATTTTTTTTTTACAAAAAGTTGTCACTAAATGATATATTGCTCAAACATGTCATGGGCATATGTGGAAATACACCCCAAAATACATTCTGTTGCTTCTCCTGAGTACGGGGATACCACATGTGTGGGACTTTTTGGGAGCCTAGCTGCGTACGGGACCCCAAAAACCAATCACCGCCTTCAGGCTTTCTAAGGGTGTAATTTTTTTATTTCACTTCTCACTGCCAATCACAGTTTCGGAGGCCATGGAATGCCCAGATGGCATAAAACCCCCCAAAATGACCCCATTTTGGAAAGTAGACACCCCAAGCTATTTGCTGAGAGTTATGGTGAGTATTTTGCAGATCTCGCTTTTTGTCACAAAGTTTTGAAAATTGAAAAAAGACAAACATATTTTTTTCTTTACTTTCTTCATTTTCAAAAACAAATGAGAGCTGTAAAATACTCACCATGCCTCTCAACAAATAGCTTGGGGTGTCTACTTTCCAAAATGGGGTCATTTGGGGGGGGTTTTGTGCTATTTTGGCATTTTATGGCCTTCGAAACTGTGATAGGTAGTGAGGAGTGAAATCAAAAATTTGCACCCTTAGAAATCCTGAAGGCGGTGCTTGGTTTTCGGGGCCCCGTACGCGGCTAGGCTCCCAAAAAGTCCCACACATGTGGTATCCCCATACTCAGGAGAAGCAGCAAAATGTATTTTGGGGTGCAATTCCACATATAACTATGGCATGTGTGAGCAATATATCATTTAGTGACAACTTTATTTATTTTTTTTTTTTTTTTTTTTTTTGTCTTTATTCAATCACTTGGGACTAAAAAAAAAAATATTCAATGGGCTCAACATGCCTCTCAGCAAATAGCTTGGGGTGTCTACTTTCCAAAATGGGGTCATTTGGGGGGGTTTTGTACGTCTCTGCCATTTTAGCACCTCAAGAAATGAGATAGGCAGTCATAAATTAAAAGCGGTGTAAATTCCAGAAAATGTACTCTAGTTTGTAGACGCTATAACTTTTGCGCAAACCAATAAATATACGCTTATTGGCATTTTTTTTTTACTAAAGACATGTGGCTGAATACATTTTGGCCCAAATGTTTGACTAAAATTGAGTTTATTGGATTTTTCTTATAACAAAAAGTAGAAAATATATTTTTTTCAAAATTTGCGGTCTTTTTCCGTTTATAGCGCAAAAAATAAAAATCACAGAGGCAATCAAATACCATCAAAAGAAAGCTCTATTTGTGGGAAGAAAAGGACGCCAATTTCGTTTGGGTACAACATTGCATGACCGCGCAATTACCAGTTAAAGCAGTGCAGTGCGAAATTGAAAAAAGACCTCTGGTCCTTTGGCTGCCAATTGGTCCGGGGCTGAAGTGGTTAATATAAATACGTAAATAAATATTTTTTATTGTATATTATATAAATCAAGCAGTGCTTGAATAATTCTATATCAGAAATATTATACAAATTAACTTATATGGAAGTTACTATGGTAAAGTCATGCCCTATGCACCTCCTTTAGCTTGTCTTGCCAGACGCATATACCTTTAGAAAGGGTACAAAAGACACAGATTCATTTAATCCTGGGTACACATTTGCGTGCAAGGTGTATATCCATTTCTGTTCGATCTGAAGCAACAACTTGTTCCAATCGCCGCCAAGATCGGGAACATGGACCCGATCGAGTGCGGCGAATGAGATCCGTGGCATTCTATAATTGTGATTAATAGCTGTATGTATATAAAACGCCCCGCATTCGCACATCATCAAATACACAACACCAATAGTTTGGCAATTTACGTAATGCCTAGGTTTGAAAATTTCTCCATTTGGTAAAGTAAATATTCTTTCTTTATGTATAAGTGGACAGTGGGCACAATTTCCACAGGGGAAAGTGCCCAGTGTGATACAATGTTTTTTATCTAATTTTTTGTATTCGCTTTTTTCCAATTTGTCTTTTAAGGACACTGCTCGTTTGTACGTGATTGATGGATAGGGTGATACAAACTGTTTTATCACCTCATCATCGCTCAAGATCGACCAATGTCTCTTAAATATATTGGTGATTGTTTCGTATTGCGTAGAAAACCGCATTATCATCCGAGTTTTTTCTTCCTTTGGTTTGTGGGTGTGTTTAATTTTATCCAACACATGATCCCTTTCTTGTTTAAAGGCTCGGTTATAGGCCTTTCATAAACAGTTACGGCTATATCCTCTATTAATCAATCGATTTTGCAGATGACTGGCTTCAATTTTAAAGGATTGGTCACTAGAACAGTTTCTTCTAAGTCTAAGATATTGACCATAAGGTATTGATTTTAGGAGTGGAGAGGGATGAAAGCTATCAGCGTGCAGTATCGTATTCCCTGCGGTTTCTTTCCGATAGAGTGTGGTAGTTAGAATTCCCTTGGGATCCAGCTCCACACTCACATCTAAGAAAGTCACCATATGGCTATCATAGTTCATAGTGAACTTTAAATTAAATTCATTAACGTTGAGCCGATCAAAGAATTCTAGAAGGGCTGCCTCAGACGATGAAGATGTCGTCGATGTACCTGAGCAAGATAGTGATCTGGTCCAGGTACCCGACGAGACTCTCATCGCTGGGGAGTGATTTCTCCCACTCCCCCAGGTACAGATTGGCGTAGGATGGGGCACAACAAGTCCCCATCGCTACGCCCCTTGCTTTGTCATATCGCATTAATGACAACAATAAAGAATATTTATTTATATTAATGTATGTACACAAGCTTGTTTAAACATGCATAGACTGTCATTGCTGTTTTTTCCAACAATATTTCTGTTCAAATGCCATATAGTAGCTCGCTATAACTGTTTAACAAAAATTATATATCACCACTTTCAGCATTTAAATGAAGACTAAGCCGACTACTATACCTAATGATGGATTAAGATGATCTGTATTTATTTGTTATTTTCAATTTATTTATTCATATACATGACAGCCTTTATGTGCTGGCTGTATAGAAAGGCATTAAACTTGCTTTTTTTTTTCATTTGCACTATCCTCTGGGAGCTCCATGTACCCCCTCACTGATCTGCCTCCAGGTGGAGGAGCTGGCTATGTTCTTCCTGGCAGGATGAGAGGACAGGGGGCTCTGTCATCTGTCCCCCTGTCATATGCGCATGCGCTGGTAGTTTAGCAGTGCAGTGCTATTTCTCTCTTGCCGGCGGCGTCCCGCGATCGCCGCCAGGCAATGGGAGATGCGCTGCGCGCATGCGCATGTGATACGCTCCCTTAGATCCCGGGGCGGTCGTTCTGCGCATGCGCGCGCACCGTCATTACGTCAGGCATTTGTTCCTATGGAGGCGACGGAAGTCCCGGAGCACATTGTGCTTTCTGGGACGCCGAGGGGACATCAGGCAGACCACCCATTGGCGGTCTAGGCGCAATCACTCCTCTTGGGGGCTGCACCCCCGGAGAATCGATACACCTGGGCCCATTGGCATTTTAGCAATTAAGCAGGTACACTATATATATCGGACCTTACAGATGACCAATTGTCACTCTGATCCCTGGGAGGCTTACTGACCACTGGTTCACTACTGGGTATGTACTGTGCGTTACTTTTTGAGGAACTTTATTGACATTACTTCAACACCCTCATGAACTTTATATCTTACTGGCTGCATTGTATTTCAGCCTATCTATGACCGTTATTATCTCGTTGGCCAGCAGAAAGGTCAAGTTTGAAACCATTACAGCTATATTACTCGCACCTTTGGTACAGATAATTTAAGAAAAAATATTTTTTTACGCTTTAACATATGTCCACCAATGTATTTGCCAACACACTACACTTTCACTTTTAACTGTCTATAGCCTCATACACACGATCGGACCGTGGACCAACTTTCCTGTGGATTTTTGTCCAAAGGGCGTTGGCCCCAAGTTGGTATTGCATACACACGGCAGGACTTTTTTCAGCCAACTTTCATCAAATCACTTGGTTTTTCTGCTCTTTACCGCCACCTTTGGTCAACTTCTGTATTGTTGTCTGATCTTTTGCATTGGTTCTGCATTGGTTTGTACAAAAGTCCGTTGGTTTTGTGTACACACGGTCAGACTTTGGTCCATCGGACTTTTGTTGGCAGAAAGTTGGTCCATTCGCACAGCCAACAAAAGTCTGATGAAACCTGGAAAAAGTTGGTCCGATGGAGCGTACACACGGTCGGATGTTGGTCCAAAACAGCTAATTTGCATGTTGGTTGTCAAAAAGTCAGATCGTGTGTACGGGCCTTATGCATGACAGCTTAATATATGTTCCATTCCTTTCAGCACCAGCTTATTTGCACTTTGGTAACTTTTTGCTTACTATTAATTACACATATGTTTTTTCTTTTATATATTTTTTGTTTAGCACTTTCACTTACCATGATCACTATATAATACAAATATATGGTATTTCATTCAATGCACTACACCCGTTTGTAATTAATTTCAATACCCAATTATCAGCATTGCTTAACTACATTACACCTTGTGTGTAGTAGTTACTAACATGGAATAATAATAATATATACTGTTTGACACTATATCATTCCAAACCTAAGGTGGGTAGTTATGTTATGAAGTCCTGGCACTATCTGAATGACTACTAGATAATAAATAGGAATACGATTTCTATCACTACATCATTACATTGATTGATCTATTTGTAAAATAAGCAATTGTTATTTTCAGGTGTGCCCCCCCTTTTTCCGGAGGTCGCCCCCAATCAGAGGTGCTATGTGCCAATAATCTGCTGTCCCTTGTAAGTCCGCAGCCAGACCCCGTTCATTGGGGTTTCTCCCAGTTCCCACTTAGTGGGACCCACGATGATTGCAGTATTTGTGGAGGTGTCTACGGGTACTCCTGGGGAGCCTGAGGGAAGCAAGTTTGCATTCTTTTAAGTCAAAATCTCTGGTTCGAGCAAGACATTCCTCAGTGGAAGGGTAATTATGATACATATGATAAAATATAGGAGATAATTGAGTATATAAATATTGTCTAAACTGATACGAATCTTACTCTTGATAATTTTACAGAGATATTATAAAGGCTTTTTTCACCCTCTGATATATGTATCCCCCCTGAAGAAGATCATCAACGGTCGAAATGCATCGGGGTCGAGGGGTGTCTATCTAACAGATGAATCCTTTACATATAATGTATTTCTCTCCAATTCTTTAGCAATTTCTTTTTGCATATTCTGTATTTACCACTGTGAATTTTTGCCTGTATCTTTTGGAATAATTGCCATTTGCTAACCAGAGTTTGCATTTTTTAACAATATATAGAAAAATTCAAGTTTGTCGTTGATTCGATTTACTTTATGAATAAAACTTTCTTAATTTCAAAAAATTCTTGTCTTCATCTCTGCCTAAAAACCCCATGGGGAAAATTATGTATATTTCTCTATGATCTTGGTGCTACCATCACATCTGAGCCACTGTGGCCAAAAGCTCAGCTCTTGTGCCGGCTGTATTGGTCAATTATAAACACCTTCTGCATTGATTTCACGACTTGTGAGAGGCCAAGCTGACAAGCGCGCTTTCCTTACACCCCCAATATTCCCTGGAGTTCAAGACAGAGTGTAGCAGGACAAGGATGGCACCAGTGCATGTGGTAAGTCCTGACACAGTGGGCAGTCAGATGACATGTCTGTTTGCTGTGGATGCTCAGACTGGCACACAGATGGACCACGGAACTCCCAGATATAGGAATCAAAGTCGTAGTAAAGATGATCCAGAGTTAGCAAAACAATGAGCTGCAGAAGTACCAATTTGCAGCAGCAGGGTCAGAAGTCAGGCTGGGCTCCATATCAGGCAGGCAGCAGAAGTACAAAAATAGCAAGCAGAAATCAAGACACAAGCCAAGACATGCAGAATATTAAGATCAAGTAGGGTCAGTAGGCAAGCTGGGTCAAACACAGAATGCAGGTCTGGTCACGATTTGCATAAGCTGACGACCAATCAGACATTTTTCTTAGTTCTGCTATGCTTTAAATGCCTCTGGGAGCCTAGCTCTGAGGAAGGGGGTGCACCCATGAAACACTTTAGCTCTACACCCCTTGATGTGAATGGCATATGTGTGTCTGCACTGCACACTGGTTCTATGGCTAATTGACAGTTGCTACTTTGTGAGTACCCATTTTTATCCATTTTAATATTTAAATGTTGTTTGGTAATGCACTAGGTGCGTGCGCCTTCCTTTTTTGTTTGTTTTTGTAATACCAAAAGCCAGTGCCAGCCATGCACACTAATATGAATGCACATTGTCACATGACAAATCCCACAGGTGTGAACATTGATTTAATGCTTTAATTAGGATTTGCCCTCAATGTGAACTACAGACAACAAAAGCAGCAACATTAGTAGACACTCAATAGGGGGGCATATTCTCTGCTTTTCTGAGAAAAGGAAAAAACATAAATTATATAAAAACTGATAATAGGAAAACATGTAAATAGGCTAGATATTCATTTCACAAAACAAGTAATTGACAATAGAAGGTTTTTAGAAGTTCACTTATCTTTAGGTACAGAGATTGATATTGATGATATTTTTTCATCATTAGTTTCATATATCAAGTACACAGTGAAGTCAAATGTTTCTGTGTGAGTTATCAAATGAAATTCTCAAAAAAAGACACTTTTTTTTTAACATTGGCTGCAGTGGTCATGAAATTAATTGATCAATGTGCATATTTGAATAATTCACCTTTCAATATCTTTTTATTGAGATACATAATTTAGGATTTAAGAATGGGCTACGTTAATTATTCATTCCTTACGACAATTGGAAGTTAAACCATGAAATGCATTCAGCTGTAAAAGTCTGAGGTTAACTCCACAGGATCAATATTGTTACCATGGATATAATATTTCAAAAAATATTTACAGTATATACCCTACATATAACATAGATTTTTACTTGGTTGGTTGGGCAGCTATCATAATTTTATAGATGATCTCTTTGGCCAAGCCAACTTTGGTAAATAGTAATAAACATGATATATAATCATTGTGTACATATTATTAACAGAAAAGTACTGTTCAATATTCTAGTAACTATAGAAAGGGGGTTTCTATTGACAGTAAAACATTCCACATTCTGCATGAATATTTATTACAATGAAAAAAAATGGACATTCCATATATATTGTAAGTATAAATATATTTTGTGGTAGGAGTGTATTTTGTTTGTTATGCAATTGCTTAACAGTTGTTTTTTCTGAATAATAATGAAAACAAAAAATATACTTAGTTAACAGAAAAAAAGGTTCTGGGATTAAGGTCCTGTCTATCATAGGAATTCCCAGTCTTTGAGATAACAATGAAATTTGTTGAGGATGGCAACTACTTTTGTTATTTTCCTGGCTTTTTCCTATTTTGTGGTCTAGTAGTTAAAAGGTATAGTTACAATACATGGATATTATAATTCATTTTTTTTCAAATACCAAGTTGTTAAGTGAAAATAATTATATGATTGGCTCCTTGTGGAGAAATTCAACATGTTTATGAAACTCTCTCAAGTTGTGAAAAATATTTTGTATTTCTTTACTCAGAAATGAATTGTAACTTTTCCAGGAATTGTTGTAGTGATAATGGGTTCGTGTATATAAGGTTTTGAAATATTGTTTTTCTACTTACTGCTCATAATATAAAAATTATTTTGGCGCACCTGGTCCACTCTGGGGTGAGAAAGATGTATTAGTTGGCTGGTTTGTGCATTT
>CM053029.1:306706640-306728789 GCA_028564925.1 Lithobates sylvaticus
GCTACACACTCCCCCCACTTTGAATCTTTGGTCCCCAAAGACATTGTTCGATCTAACAGCCCTTTTTGAATCAATGCGTTCACATAAGATAGACAGAGGAGCCTCCCACCAATAATCATTGGGGGGGAGCTGTCCTGTCTACAGGTCGCTTCAGTGAGGACGACCTGTCTAACTGTGCCAGAGAGTGAGCTGGGGTTGTCCCCCACTAAATGAACAGTGGGTGGGTCAGAGCATTCAGCACTTCTCCTAGCTGTCATAACAGAGTCCTCTGAGCTTTTTCCCATTTGGGGGTATGTTAGCTTCTTGGGAGGCCTCACAACTCTGCGAGCTCTCTGTTCTCTTGGGATTTCAGACTCCGGCGCCACAGGCTCTTCTTCAGGAACACACTCTGGCAGCATCACTGATTCTGAAAACATCTACCTCCTCTTCTGAGTAGAGGCCAGGGATATCTTCCCAGCACCCAGGCACAACACTGGATGGAATGAACTCTGTAGCTTCTGGGTTCAATGTTCCATCTTCCACATCCTCAGTAAGTGGAAGATCTATGGCGGAATTTCCTGGAGTTGAGGAAGGCCATAGCCATTCAAGTTCTCCTTTCTCTTTTTCAGCCAGTTGGTGGTCTTGTCCATCCCTAGCTCGGGAGGTCTGGGACCGAGTGTTGGGTCTGGGGGTATCCAGAATGGGAACAGATTCAGGCAAGTCTCTCACTGGAGGTATTCTGACTGCTTCAGTGAGTGGGAGTAAGTGATTCCTATGCCAGGTCTTCAAGGGCCCCACTCTCCCTTCTGGCTTTAACTTATACACAGGCAATCCAGGTAGCTTTCTGCAGATGATATATGGCTCTGATCTCCACCTGTCAGCAAGCTTGTGCTTTCCAGGGATCCCTAGATTGCGTAACAGTACACGGTCCCCAGGCTGCAGGTCTTGTACTCGAACCTTCAGATCAAAGTTCCACTTGTTTCGGGCCCCCCTCTGGTCGGAGGCCGCCTGAGCTTTTTCGTAAGCTATTTTCAAACTGAGTGTCTTTTTTGTGGTTTATTCAGAATATAATTTTTTAGCGCGGCTTTTTCCACTGTATATTTCTGTTTATGTGTATATCTCACATTTATTAGCTGCTGCTCCTATCACTGGTACTTATTTTGCATTTGGGTACATTATTTGTACACATTATTTGTATTGTTGTTTTTAGTTATTAGCGCGGTGTTAGCTCCACTTTTTCTATTTTCAAACTGTGCCTCAGTCGGTCCACATATCCTTTGTGGGAGGCAGCAGAGGCATGGTCTAGGGAAATGCCGAAGGCCAGATCCACTGGCAATCTTGCTTCTCTCCCAAACATGAGCCGGTAGGGGGAAAACCCCGTCACATCACTTGTGGTGCAGTTGTAGGCATGCACCAGAGCTGATATGTGTTGGCTCCAATGCTGCTTCTTCTCTGTCTCTAGAGTTCCAAGCATGTTTAATAGGGTCCGGTTAAACCTCTCAGGCTGGGCATCTCCTTGAGGGTGGTATGGTGTAGTTCTGGTCTTCTCTACTCCCAAAGAGTCCAGTAACTTCCGGATCAGGCGACTCTCAAAGTCCCTTCCTTGGTCTGAGTGGATTCTCTGTGGTAATCCATAATGAACAAAGTACTTTTCTAAGAGCACCTTGGCCACGGTAGAAGCCTTCTGGTCTTTGGTTGGGAAAGCCTGGGCATAACGGGTGAAATGATCGGTTATCACCAGAACATTTCCCAATCCGCTCAAATCGGGGTTGAGGCAGAGAAAATCAATGCATACCAGATCCATTGGGCCTTGACTCTGTAGATGGCCCATTGGGGCAGCTTGATGGGGTAAAGTCTTTCTCTGGATGCATCGTGCACAGGAATGGCAATATTCCTCCACTTCAGCCCTCATACAGGGCCAATAGAACCGGTCCCTGACAAGTTGGAAGGTTCTCTCTGCCCCCAGGTGACCATGCTGGTCATGTAAGGCAATTAGCACAGTCTCCCGATGCTTCTCTGGGAGAAACAACTGCCACTTGTCTTCTGAGCTATCAGAGGGGCCCCTTCGGTAGACCACTCCCTGATGCACCTGTAGTTTATCTAACTCTTTCCTCAGCAGGCGAGCCTCTTTGGAAGGGTGATGTCGAAGTCCCTCTGGACTCTTGTTTTCCAATGCTTCCAGGACCAATTTCCCCATGGGGTCTTCCAATTGGTCACACCTTAACTTCTTTTTGGACAGCTTCGGCAGGCACTCTTCTTCTAGTTGAGTTACCCCACAGTGACATTTTGGGACTCCCACTGTGGTAACCCCTATCTCTTCGGCTCTGGATCCTCCTCTAGCTTGGAGTTCAGCCCCCTGACAAAGGGCTTGCACTCCTTCTGGCGCCACTTGGGTCCAGTCTTCCCAATCATCGGCCATGACATGAGATCTTCGGGACAGGGCATCTGCATCCCTATTTCCAGCCCCTGGCCTGTACTTGAGGCTAAAGTTGAATCCAGATAACGCCGCCAACCATCTGTGTCCAGTTGCATCCAGCTTGGCGGTGGTGAATAGGTAGGTCAAGGGGTTGTTATCTGTTTTTACAGTAAATTCAGCCCCATAAAGGTAGTCTTTTAGTTTGTCGACTACTGTCCATTTGAGGGCCAAGAACTCCAACTTATGGGTGGGGTAGTTCTTTTCCGAGGGGGTCAGGCTCTGGCTCACATAGGCCACTGGTCGCAGCTGATCTTCATACTCTTGGTAGAGTATTCCACCTAGGCCCTCATGGCTGGCATCAACATGTAGCTCATATGGTCTGGTGGGGTCAGCATAGGCCAAAACTGGGGCCGTGGTGAGACTCCTCTTCAAGGTTTTGAAAGCCTCTTCACACCTTGAGTTCCACTGGTCTTGAACCGACTCACCGGGCCTCCTGGGCCCCAAGCCATCTTCCTCCCCTTCTGTCTTTAGCAGCTCGTTTAGGGGTTTCGCAATACGGGCGAACCCATCCACAAACCTTCGATAGTAGGAGCAGAACCCCAGGAAAGATCGAAGTTCGGTGACTGTTGTGGGTCTTGGCCATGAAGTAACTGCCTCCAACTTCTCAGGATCTGTAGCCACTCCTTTTTCAGACACTATGTGTCCCAGATAGTTCACAGAGGACTGGTAGAACCGGCACTTCTCGGGGGAAAGTTTGAGTCCCTCTTCACTGAGCCTTCTCAACACTTTCTCCAACCTGGCTTCATGTTCTTCCAAAGTCTTTCCGAAGACAATAACATCGTCCAGGTACACAAGGACTTCTATGAGGTTCATGTCTCCAACAGTCCTTTCCATGAGGCGTTGAAAGGTAGCAGGAGCTCCAGACAGGCCCTGAGGCATCCTGTTAAACTCAAAGAACCCTACTGGGGTTATGAAGGCGGTCTTTTCTCTATCTTCTGGATGCATGGGGATTTGATAGTACCCACTCTTGAGATCCATCACGCTGAACCACTTGGCTCCAGACAAACTCTGTAAGGCATCCTCTATCCTTGGCGTGGTGTACTGATCAGGAATGGTCCTCCTGTTGAGAGTTCTGTAGTCAATGCAGAGCCTTAACGACCCATTCTTCTTCCGGACCACCACTATTGGAGAGGCATAGGGGCTTCTGGACTCCCGAATCACTCCAGTTTTCTTTAGTTCCGCAAGTTGTTCCCTCAGATCCTCCAGATCTGCCAGCGGAACCCGCCTGACTCTCTCCCTGAATGGCTTGTCTTCTTGCATACGGATTCTCGCACACCCCACATCAAACTCATCTTTGGAGAAAATCTTCTCCCATCTGGTCAGCTGGGCCTTGGCTCTCTCCTTCCAAGCTCCAGGTAAGTTCGGGTTCTCCATGGAGAGTTTTTTCCAAACATCTTCTCCTTCACCCGTCCCTTTCACTTCTGACCAGCCAACTGGGACAGCAGGACTCACCTGTCCCAACAGCATCCTGGCAGGGATCTCTACGGGCCGCTCCGTGGGGTTCCTCACACTCACTGGGACTCTCCCTCGGGCCTTGGGATTACTTCCGGTATCACTTCCAGGCCTGAGTGACCCTCCATTGGGTCGGATTCCAGCATGACAAAGGGGCCAGGCTGCTCCCAGGTAAGCTTCACAGTGGCCCTAAGGCAGGCTACCTCTCCGGGCTGTAGCACTGCTCCTTCTCTCCCAAGTCTCCACACCTTCCCTATCCCCTCACTTGGGGTCTTCTGCTCTAAGACCAGTCGTTGATAGGCCGTCTTCAGCATGGGATGGATCTTGGGAGCTGAGTGATTCTGCTTCTTTACCAGGGGGGTCAGAAGCCTTCGGACTAGATCCGTGTTTGTCCCTATAATCAGGGAAGTCTTGCTGGTTCCAGGCGGGCGAGGGCACACAACTGCCAAGGTGTCAAACACTTCAGTCTTCCCAGCCACGGATGGGTCAAAGGTCAATTGTATGGGCAGGTAGCCATCATAGGGGAAACTCTGAGTTCCCAGCCCCCATATCTCCAGCTCCTCTATCTTCTGGATAGGCAAATGATTCAGGTATCTATCATAAAAGTCTCTGTATAATAGGGTCACCTGTGCTCCAGTGTCCAGGAGGGCCTGTGTGTATACCCCTTCCACCTGGATGGGTACAGTAGGACTCGGACCAACCAGCTCTTCTGGGTAGGGCCGAGTTAATGCTACCTTCTTCTGTGGACTCTTCTCTTTCCAACTGTGTTTGGACTTTATTCTTTCCTGAGCCTGGCATGCATTGACTTTCTCTCTCTTTGTGGGAGTACGAACCCGCTGAGGGATATTGTTATCTCTCTTTTGTAAAGGTTCTCGCTTAGGAGTGCTGTGTCTCTTCGGAGGGGTCTTGTCCCCTCTCTCTGGGGTGTACCTTGGTTGAGGAACCCTGGGTTCCCTCCGAGAAGTTTGGTCTCCTCTCCTTCCTTTCATCCTGTTCTTCCTGGAGCTCACTGAAAATGGTGGGCACCCGGTTGACTCCTTCACCGGGGCCCTCTGGAGTTTCCCGCTGGCTGGCGGCTATCTGTTTTCTTCTTCTTGGGACTGGAACATACAGCTGCAATATGGCCAACTCCCCCACAGTTAAAACAGATCATCTCTCCCCAGTCTGGTAGGGATGCTGGTGTTGAAACAACTGGAAATAGTTCTCTCCTGCTTACTTCTTTCTTTGGACCGGGCGCCTCTTTCGCCACCAGAGATGTCAGTATCTCCATCATCTGGGACATCTGTAGCTTCAGGGCATCTACTTCTGTCTCTCTTTCAGGGGTTATGGCCGACCTGACCGTTGCCACTGGAAGTTTTGTGGGCCCCATCACTTGTTTTTCCCGTTTCTCTTCCAACATGGCCTCTTCCTCCCTGACCATCCGAATGAGGTTGGGGTAGTCCAGGCTCTTCCTAGTACCAGTGCAATAGGGTCCAAGGGTTGGGCTCCCCTCATCACCTGCTGAGCACGGGCCTCGTCTACTTTCCCCGGATCTATCCCCTTCTTCAGGATAATCCTATGCAGGATCTTGTCTATACGTCCCTAGACTAGGACTAGATCCATGTTTGTCCCTATAATCAGGGAAGTCTTGCTGGTTCCCTAACTATGGAGCTCAGTCCTTGAGGGAACACAATATTCTTCACCGGCACAAGATCTGTAGAGGTGGTGCACATATAGGTTTAAGCAAAGTATTTGTAATACACAAAGGAAGAAACAATCTTCTGCAGACTGAAGCAATAGCCTTGGAAGTCTAATAGGCATAAAGTGTAAAGCAACAGCATAAGATGAGCTTTCGCTCGCTCACCACTCCGGATACCGTCCTTGGTTCTGGAACCTCCACTGGCTGTGTCCGACCTCGTCCACCACAACTCCTGCGCTCCGGTCCCCGGTCCGACTGACTGCCGCCAGACGAAAGTCTCTGTGCCGCTCAGGCTGACAGTGAGGTGCGAGGCTCTCCCTCAGTCTGCTGCAAGGCCCAGGCTTCAGGCCCTCAGCAATGCCGGTCCGCACAGGTGTCTCCTCTCTCTCTCGTCCCCGCGTCAGAAGAGGAAGAGGCGGGCCTTCTCTCCTCCTTACATCACCTCTCCCATCAGCCTCTGCGCTGAGAACATCCAACCTCCCGGGAACAAAGGGGGTTCTGGGAATGGTAGTCTTATCCCCTGCTTCTGCTGGCAGAAACCGTCTTTTCCCTAAAAGGGGAACACCCCCGCTACACTCTGTTATAGTGTAGTATTAGAATATCTCTTTCTAAATAGCATGCAATCAATCAATGTTGTGTGTTGTATTTTTATTTCTAGTGTAGTGCTACCCCCAGCAGGAGCCGCTTAAGTATGTTTGGTTCTGGAATCTGCCTCTGAACCCTAAGAACAGTCTCAGCCCCTCTGGCACACCTGGCAATAGTGTAAGTGCAAGGACCAATGAAAACACACACGTTATGACAAAACACAGAATTATCTACTGAGAAGCTTCTGTGGAAAAGGGTAACAAACAATAACAGTATATAAAATCAAGTAATGCAAATGGAGAGCCATAACTGAGATACAGAGCAATATAGCTCACCACTGTATTCAGGTTGCTTTTAGGGGATTTAAAAACCTGAGAATAACCCCAAGAGCAGAGGCACAATTAAATGGCAAATAAATCACAATATTACACGCTGTACCAGATTGTCTGTCACTACTTAAATTTGGCTCTATGAGTCCAGGCAGAAGAATGACCTTCTCTAATGTCAGTCCTCTCTCTTCTTGTCAGGGCTGGGCTCAGCCCTTCCTTCTCAGAGCAGGCCGCTCGGCTGTCAGTTAATTGCCAGCTCCAATCTTTTCCACAGTGACTCGGTCTGATTTATGGTTTCTGACACCACAGGCCCAATTACCAACAGTGTACCTAAATCAACATTCAATAAATGAGTTAACAAGGTAGACTATCCTGCACACCCACTACATATACAGAGCCCTGGACATGTGTAACCAGTAAAAAAAATTGTGAAGAAACTGCAACCAGTAACCTTAGTCCCTTTGAAGAAGAATAAGGCCTTGGGTCTTCAGCTAGCGACTTTCGTTGGTGCACTTAAATACCTGAATAGCAGGGCCAAACAGTACAACTGGCACAAATTATAAAGTAAAGAATGCAGGATCTTCCTCAGCAAGGTGAAAGGACAATGGTGTCTGTATACAGGGTCTCTGTACCTGAATTGACTTGTTACCTGTGGCACTATGTCAAAGCTGGGCTCAGCCCTTCCTTCTCTGAGCTGGCCGCTCAGCTGTCGGCTAATTGCCAGCACATATGTCTCCACAGTGACTCACCTGATGATATCCTGCTCGTCAGTCCTGCCTACTTAAGCCGTCCAGTCCAGATAATCTCTGCCTTCACCTTGGTCACATCTCTAGAGACGCTCTTCTTTGTTCCTGTTAAAGACTTGCTTGGCTGACATTGCTTCTGTCTCCAGATCCTGCTTTCTGTCCTACTACGCTGTTCTCTTGCTCCCTGGCGTTTTGGCTTGTCTGACTATCCATTCCGGTTCCTGAACTCTGGCTTTTATTTTGACTACGTTTACTCTATTTACCTTTTTTATTATTATTAAACAAGTGTGATTCAACTGTACTTCTGTCTGTCTGATTCATGGTTTCTGACACACCACAGGTGTCAGCAAGGTGACTAAGAGCAATGATGTCTGTATACAGTGTTCATAAAGCCGGTTTTGTCAAAGTGAAACAACACTGTGTGCAGTGTCAAACTCCTGTGGCCAAGGCTCAAACAATCATCCTGGAACAGGCAGGCTCTTCTGGCGATCCAACTGGTCACCTCACACTGGAATGCTTCACCTTGATATGCACTTGGGATCCCTCTCTCAGGCTGGATGTCCCGACTGGCTATTGATGCCTAAAATCATGTGGTGGACTGACCTGGGAGGCAGCACCTCTCTCCTAGGTCCAGTCTATTGTCCTCCCTTGTGGTGATTGAAAAATCCCTCAGCAAAGCAATATGGAATCTTAGTTCCTCTTCTCCAGAGCATGCTGGCTCTTGTAGTTCCATACAGTTCAATCAGAATGTGAAACTTGAGTCCTGGGACTACAATTCCCTGTATGCTTTGCTCCCTGGTGGTAATCACTCTGCTGACAGGATGTGATGACACAGAGTCTTAACTGGCACTAGAGGGAAACAGTATCACTGCAACAATGTTGCAGAGTGTCTTCTAATACTGCAAGTACGATAGCCAGCTCCCTGCTACACTAGTAGTTTCAGTTCAGAGAGGAGAGAGAGTTGGAAGATCTCCAGCGGAAATGCCCACTAGCGAATAGTAGTAGTCATCCAGGGTGGACAGTGCCCACTCTCCAATGCAGCCCTCTATGCTATCCCAAACATAGGGAAAGCCTCTCAACCGCGGGGAAAGTACACGCCGGCCGCACAGCAAATGACAACACTCAGTGACGCAGCCAGCGCTACTGCACATGCACCATTATCGGCACCTTTTCTTTTCTGCAATATGCCGAAAACACCATTCTCGTCTGATATGTTTCAGCCACCAAAATTTTGGTGCACCTCTCTTAAAATACAAGCCTCATTGGAGGGGGGACAACAAAATCAAAAAATTGAGCCAGGCAGAATCCCGTTGGATTCATGAGCTATCAACACTATTTCCAACAGAACACAACGTAGAATTTGATCTGAACTGCTTCATCTCTAATTATTAACGATGGCCATTGGTTATATACTTACCCACCATCTGAGAACCTGCCCTTATTGTTTTATCCGCTGACCAACTGTTAGGCCGTGCTTTTTGCTGAGTGTATCCTTCCACTCTCCTTGTATCTGTTTAATGGCTCTTTGCTAGAATATCTGGTTTATCCATGTGTGGCATATACCCATTTATGAGTTTGATCCTCCTTTTATCTATTTATTCAGGCCCTGTCTATTGGCCGACCTGCGGGCCAGAAACCCCTTGTTTATTCATATTCACTAATTTATTTAACTTATTGTTATTTGGTTGTACTCCTTATATATCTACTATTTTTATCCAGTTAGTTATTTATTTTAAACATGTTTTTTTTGGCCATTTACTCTCTTTTAATTGATACTATTCATTCGTTGTCTGGTAGCCCAATTTATTGTCATTGGTTGGCAATCATTGGGTTAATTATTATATTGGTCCCTCATTACTATTTTTATCTATAGAGGCTTGTTTTATGGCATTTATAATCATTCACACATAGAGGCTTCACCTATGCCATTTATGTTGTTCAATGTGTTAGACCCGTTCATTTATTTTTGTCCGACCTTTGATTGATTAGACTAGCCTGATTTATTTGTCAGTTATTATTCTCTTCCCATTAGATGCCGCCTGTTAGGTGTTACTTATTACTGTGCACTTCTCTTGGTCAAGTGGTTTGCCAGGTGCATCTGCTGTCTATCCTCCATCACTTATTGTTGTGGAGCAGTCTGGATTGGATGCCTTGAGATCCATGTCCCCATGGCGCTGTGCTGGTGTCCCTGTTAAGCTGTGAGTGAAAGATTTATCCGTTCTGTTGTTGTTTCCATACCCTTGTAGCTAGATGGCGCTGCACCAAGTGTCTCGCATCTGAGTAATTAACTTAGTAGGTGTAGTTTCCAGACCCCTGTCGCCAGGTGGCGCTGCACCGATCGTTTTCTCTATATAAAGTACTCTCATTTATATAATTTTACACACCCTTTTAATAATTTTGTCTTAAGTACATATGAGTCTAAGATTGTATGTACTTGTTTTAATTTGTTGTTTAATCATTCTGTTCGGTTGCTACGGCGCTGCACCAGGTGTCTCGCATCTGAGTAATTACCACAGTTAGGTGTAGTTTCCAGACCCCTATCGCCAGGTGGCGCTGCACCGATCGTTTTTCACCATATAAAGTTACTTTTATTTTATATAATTATATACACCCTTTATTAAGCTTGTCTCATTACATATGAGTCTAAGACTGTTATCTATTTTTATCTGTTTTAATTCGTTTTTTAATCAATCCGTTCGGTTGCTACGGCAACCGCTTGTATACATAAGTCACCGCTGTCCACCCGACTCTGAAAATCTTTTGAAGAAGTCACGTGGGCGTGACGCAACTAGTCAGGAGAATCAGAGTCTGGTGACGCTGTGTGTGATCACGGCCGAGATCACACACAACCCTGCTTATCGCTGTTGTTTTACTGCATAAACTGTGAGTGATTCATTTTTTGTTCTAAATAAAACTTATGGTTTACTGCACAATGGAGTCCCTCCTTCCCTCTTTTTTATCCACATGCTGAGTTATGTACTAAGAAGAGGTAAGGAGCTACAAGAATCCCTTTGCCTGCTGATCTTTGAGATAATTATTGCTGTCCAGCTGGATCCAAGTAAGGCGTTTTTACCCTTACTCTGAGGTAAGGGGCTGGGGGAACTACTTTTATCGGGCACATTTTGTCACGCATGGAGGAAACCACCTTTTAAAAAATACACGGCTACAAGGAGGATCCAACTGATTTTGAAATCTGCACCTATATGAATTACAGTGGACTTTTAAAGCACTAGCATTATTTTATCACTGGACTTTCAGCATTGTGCACTTTTATTTCCGTTTTGCATCTTTTCACATGCGTTGTTTGCACAGTCCTTTGCACACGCAGCATTGATTGCGATTTTATTTATTGTTTGGATTTTAATATTTTTTATATTTACCTTGTACATTTTTGCACTTTTATTCACATACTTTTTTCACTTTTTTGCATGATCATTATATTGTTTACCTCAGGAATTTGTTTGTTCACTATTTTGATCTACAAGTGATCATTGCACATATATATGTTTTGGGATATAAACGCACTTTATTCTGCACAGGACACTTTTTCACCATTGGATGTTTTTTATCAGTTTCTTGATTAGTTATTTATTGTTATAGCACAGTTTATCACTTGATGCTATACATTGCCTTTGCAGTTATCAATTTTGAGACGCTTTGTTGGAAGCCGTCCTTTGGAGCCCTCCCTTAGGATTGTTATCCTCCTCAGCAGCAAGCGCCACATTTTTTAAAATTTTTTAACATTTTATATTTACTTATTTATTTATAGTACTATTTAATTAATTTTATTAAGATATTTTAAGTGTCTGCGCCCCATTGTTATATAATCCTTTATATACTCTCTTTACCTATTACGGTGTGTGAGCACCTTGATGGTGGCTGCGGCGGTTGTGAATTTTATCTAGTAGTTGTTTATTGGTTTTTATCCTTATTTTGGTTTGCGCATTTGGATTTCCCCTTGTTATAAAATCATGTGGTGGACTGACCTGGGAGGCAGCACCTCTCTCCTAGGTCCAGTCTATTGTCCTCCCTTGTGGTGATTGAAAAATCCCTCAGCAAAGCAATATGGAATCTTAGTTCCTCTTCTCCAGAGCATGCTGGCTCTTGTAGTTCCATACAGTTCAATCAGAATGTGAAACTTGAGTCCTGGGACTACAATTCCCTGTATGCTTTGCTCCCTGGTGGTAATCACTCTGCTGACAGGATGTGATGACACAGAGTCTTAACTGGCACTAGAGGGAAACAGTATCACTGCAACAATGTTGCAGAGTGTCTTCTAATACTGCAAGTAAGATAGCCAGCTCCATAGGGGCATGGGGACAGGGTCACATGTTCATGTCACATGGTGACCCCGCCCCCTTGCGATGTCACAGTCCCAGCATCCTCCGGGACTGTGACAACACAAGGGGTGGGGTCACCATGTGACATGTGCATGTGACCCTGTCCCCATGCCCCTATATAAGTCCAAGCGCAGCGCGGCACAAGCATTCCGGGCAGAGAGAGCGTCGGGTCAACATCGGAAGAAGAAGAACAAGAAGAAGGACAAGAAGAAGAAGAAGGCGCCGGCGGCGCGGAAGACGACGGCCGCCGCAAGAACAGAAGAGACCCCCGGAAGACCCCCGAAGGCGGATCGAGACCCCCAGACGACGGCGGCGACGACGAAGAAGGTAGCCGGACTCCTCCGTTCGTGAAAGAGCTAGGTAAAAGAGCAGAAGAGAGCGGAGGAGTCCGGCGAGAAGACCCCCAAGACGGAAGAAGACCCCCGGAGCAGTGCAATAAAATATTTTTTCAAAAGTGTGTGTGTTTTTTGTACTTTACATTTTACACCTTAGGTGAATGGGTAGGGGTACATCGTACCCCATACTCATTCACATAGGGTGGGGGGCCGGGATCTGGGGGCCCCCTTATTAAAGGGGGTTCCCAGATTCCGATAAGCCCCCGCCCGCAGACCCCGACAACCAACGGCCAGGGTTGTCGGGAAGAGGCCCTTGTCCTCATCAACATGGGGACAAGGTGCTTTGGGGTGGGTACGGCTCAGGAGGGGGGGGGGGGCGCTCGTTCGTCCCCACCCCTTTCCTGGCCTGCCAGGCTGCGTGCTCGGATGAGGGTCTGACATGGATTTGGGGGGAACCCCCACGCAGTTTTTTCGGCGTGGGGAGTCCCTTTAAATCCATGCCAGGTCACGGAGCTAGCGCGGCGGCAGTAACTGCCTACGCTAGCTACGTAACCTGAAGTCACGTGCTAAATGAACGGACTTGCCGATGAGCGGCAAGTCCGTTCATTTCAAAAGTCCCGCGGACTTGCCCACTAACGGCGGGATTGTCCGCCAGACTGCCAAGTCCAGCGGATAATTTTAAAACCAAACTTAAAACTTTGGTCCGCCGGACTTTGGCGCCAAAAAGTCCGCCGGCGCCCACACACGAGGGGATTATCCGCTGGACTTCAGTCCAGCGGATAATCCCGCGGGATTGTCCCTTCGTGTGTACGCGGCATAAGCTGTATTTAAAATGGACTCTTTTGGACTGTCTGAGACTAAAAGATGTTCTGAAAGGAAATGCTCTTTGTTCATTATTAGCACTTCGAGAAAGATATGGCACATCACCATGGGATGTTTGAAGATACAGACTCCAACATTTCATGGAGTCCCTACCAAAACCCCTTTGTTCGGTCAGCAAGTTAAGCCCATATGTAAAAATACATAATGTTGACAACACTGGTTCAAACCTATGCTTGGACAGAAGCTTGAGCTCATCGATAATCGTACTTTGTTGAGTAAATATGAATATTTGCAAGGCTGGTGAGGGTACATTCCAGAGCAGTAGGAAATAATATGAATGATTCTATGTACCCTGTACATATTTATAAAACAGTGCACAATACATTCACTAAACATTTACTGGTAGTGAATATATTACTGTGATTTAAAACACATGTGCCAGAAGATTCACATGCTGTGAATGTTTGGTAAATGTCAGATCCACAGCTTAATAAATACATCCCTAAGTGTGGAAATACAACTCTCTCCCTTTACCAATGACAAATTCTGTAAAAGTCTATAGATCATTGCACCTATAAAATAGCAGATGCAGTATGCAGCACTGACTATTCAGTAGCAACATGTGAATGCAACTTGTTATTTAAATGCCAAAATAAGTAATGCTTTAGTTTATTTTTAAATTCTTTGATTCTCAAGTGAGCTATAAAATGTTTATTAACCACTTGCCGACTGGCTCATGCCAATATACATCGGCAAAGTGGCGCGGGTGCGCAAAACCCCGTATCTGTATGTCACTCCATCATCGGTGACTAGTAGGCATGCCCGCCGTGTGCAGTGGATCACGCGGAATCGATGTACGCCGGTGGCCCACGATTGTGGCACGGAGAGGCAGAACTGGGAGATGCCAATGTAAACAAGGCATTTCCCTGTTCTGCCTAGCAACATGATAGGGATCTACTGCACCCAGTGATCGGGAGCAGTGATCTCTGTCATGTTCTTGTGAGCCCACCCCCCCCTACAGTTTGAACACACTGAGGGAACACAGTTAACCCCTTGATCGCCCCCTAGTGTTTAACCCCTTCACTGCCAGTGACATTTACATAGTAATCTGTGCATTTTTATAGCACTAATCTCTGTATAAATGTCAATGGTCCCAAAATAGTTTCAAAATTGTCAGATCTGTCTGCCGCAATGTCACAGGCACAATAAAAATCACAGATCGCCGCCATTACTAATAAAAAGAAAAATAATTTACAATAAAAATGCCATAAATCTATCCCCTATTTTGTAGAGGCAATAACTTTTGTGCAAACAAATCAATATACGCTTATTGCGATATTTTTTTTTAACAAAAATATGTAGAAGAATACTTACATACTGGCCTAAACTGAGGAAGAATATTTTTTTTTTTTTATATATTCTTTTAGGGTATTTATTATAGCAAAAAGTAAAAAAAATATTGCTTTATTTTTTTTCAAAATGTTTGCTCTTTTTTTGTTTATAGCTCAAAAAATAAAAACTGCAGAGGAGATCAAATACCCCCAAAATAAAGCTCTATTTGTGGGGGAAAAGGACGTCAATTTTTTTTGGGTAAAACGTCGCACAACCGCACAATTGTCAGTTAAAGAGACGCAGTGCTGTAAAAAAAGCTGAGTCAGAAAGGGGTTTAATCATTCCAGGGCTGAAGTGGTTAAAAAAGATAAATCCATAAATAGATTACAAATTTCTAAATTGCTTTGGATAATGAGCTGCCATCCCGGCATATAGGTTTAACCAAGTTACCTGGCATTATTCCTGAATTTGCATTTACATTTAGGCCAAGCAGGCTTTCTCCTTTCACACAAATCCTTCCTTGTCAAACATCTTTCAGGCCTTTTGAATCATATTAAAGAGTTCTGTCTACAGCTGATGTTATCGCTGCAAATCATCTCTTCTTTCAAGTTGTGCTGGGAAATATTCAGTGAAGAGGTGATCTGATAGATGGCAGCTGCGGGGTTGAAGATTTACCTCCAATTAAGTCAATGTATGGTCACCACAGAGTCAGAAAAGTCCAACCAGTTGAGGAGGTCATCGTCATTTTTGATAAGTAATTAGTGTGTGCTGTACACATGTAAAATGAACAGCATAACCAAGTAGTATGAGCTTTATTGGTGTATTCTGTGCGCCATTCACTGATCACTGTTGTCATCAATAAAACTCTTCAGCAGCTCCTCTCTGTTTTAAAGATATACTTGAAAAAGGAGGCAGGGCCTCTAAATCGCATTGTACACACACCCCCATACCCCCCTATGCTTGCCACCTTGGTCCAGGAAGCCCGTAGACACCAATGTCATTCCATCCCTCTGGTGGGTCCAAAATTTGGTGCATGACAGCTGCTTGCCGGTCCGCCAGCTGCACTGTTCATAGCTCCCCCACTGCTCCAAGTCCAAGCAGCACTTTTTGTATCTATATGTAAGTGTAGACTTGTGTTTTTAATAAATGAATACATGCTGTTATTAATTTGTGTGCTGTGGCCATGGAGCGGGGGTGGCAAACCCTGCTATCCAAAATGGCACCATGTGCCATGCTGCCATCTCTTCCCACTAGAACTACCCGTGGCGAGAAGGCGAAATACTCTACAGCCAGTAATCGGGAACATTTCACCAGACACCAGAGCCCACACATAGATCCAGGCAAGCAGTCTCCTGTACTGATGATGTAACACTGTCGCTACTTGATATGAAACAGACACCCAGATGGAGGACGCAGACTGGCGCACATGCCGTGAGTTCTGCTAATACTGCCTCTAAATCCTCCCAAGGGGGTGGGGTGAAGGGGGGAACTCTGAGCCTATTATATGGGATGCCTGATCTCGTGTTTAACAATCCCCTGTTTTCTCTCTGTGCTCATCAGGCAAGTCCAGGCCATGAGGGAGGATGTGGTCACTAATCTGCTGTGACTTGCAGAGGGAAAAATTTGTGATCTGGAAGACACTGTATCCTCGCTTACTACAGAACTGAAGGTTGCTATGCATAATATTAAAAGGAGAAGTCCAGCCAAAGCTGGGGGAGTTCTATGGATCACAGGAGTTCAATTGGTTTTGCACTCCTGTGACCCGTTTTCAGCAGAGAGCGGGCTGAAGTCTGCTCTCTGCTGACGCAACCAATTTCAGTCCAGGCACCGTGTCAGCTCGACCACAAAGTCTTGATCCGCCAGGTGCCTGGACTGACTCCCGTCTTAGATGCTCAGTGAGCCGATGAGAGCCTGAAATGGTCGCTCCACCCCCTCAACAGCCAAGTGCTCCAGTGAGCGAGGAGGGGGAAGAGCAGAGAGCTGTGACTGACAGTCTACAGCTCTCAACTCATGGAGATCTAAAAACCGAGTGATCGGTGGTGTTCGATCACTCAGTTCGGAGGAGTGAGTACGATTGGAAAAAAAAAATCCTTTACTTTTCTTTTAATGCTAACATTACTAAAGCAGAGGATCTTGAGAATAGGCTGCACCTGAAAAACCTCTGGATCATCAGCCTCCCTGAGAAAGTAGAGGGTGATGATCTATCTGACTTTGCAGAACATTGGCTCCTTAAAACCTTTTGTAAGGAACATTTTTCTGCTCTTTTTTGCTGTTGAATGGGCGCATAGAGTCCCCATTTGCCCCCTATCACCAGGCAATCCACCAAGGCTCTTCTTCATATGCCTGCTGAACTATAGAGACAAGGGGAATATTCTATGCAGGGCCAGAGCTTTGAAGGAGATCCATTATAATGGCTCTAAAGTTATGTGCTTTCCTGACTTCTCAGCAGAGGTGCAAAACGCAGAGCTCATAACCATGAAGTGAAGATGAGGATGCAATGCCTAAAATATGCCTACTCCATGGTCTATCCTGCGTATCTCAGAGTGGTGCACAAGGGCAAAGGCCAGTTCTTTGACTTTCCCCAGACCACTAAGGAAAAGATCGACTGCCACTTTAATACCTGATGGGTGCTTCTGGTCCCAGTCCTTTATCCTTCCCTTATAGGAGACTCTGTTCTGGATCTTGTTGATATTTTTTTTGGACATCTGGCTCACATAGACATTCTCTTGATTCCAAGAAGAGCTATTCAGCAGCTTTATTTGTGTACTCTGCGTCAATAAACAATCCTGTAGGCACCATTGTCCTGTTATGTGCCAGCACTACAGTTTTTCTTCTTTGTATTTTTTTTTTATTTTATTTATTTTTTTGTGCCAAAACTTCCACTAGTAGGTTGCAAGTTTATGGACTCCCCTTACTTCCTCAAGTGATAAGCTGTTTTTGTCTTCCTAACCATGAGTGGATACCAGTTGCTCCACCTATTTTGTTTGCACTCATTTGGTTTAGTTGTTTTGTTATCTCTTCTGTTCTCCCTTTTCCTGCTTTGTACTGTTTTGGAGTGCACAGCCTAAATGTGAAGCCTTGGTTGTCTCCTGGTTTAGGCCTTTGGAGACTTTTCTCTTGTCTGCTTTATCTTTTCCATCAGTCCAGTGGGGTTTATTCTGTCTTAACTGGGTCAATGGCTAATCAAACAATTAAAGTGCTTTCATGAATCATTCTGGGCAAGAATGACTCATTGAAAAGGCAATCTGTATGTGACCTTCTTTCATCCTTCCCTGATCTGTCTCCAGGAGATGCACACCTCCAGTGAAACTTTTCACTTACCTATATTTATCCATGCTGCCTATAATTCGGTGTACACTTCCTATACTTGCTGGATATCCATTGTGTACAACATGGTGTGGAATTCTCCTATGACCAGGTCTTGGCAGGTAGTGGGGTTAGAAATGTCTCTCTTTATTGTAAACTGTATGACTTTTAAAGGATACTTGCTAATGTCTATATATCAACCCTTACAAATCAGACGTGCTATTCCAGCTTGCCTCAAGGTATTTTCTTCCCATACCGATTTTGGTCTCTGGGGGTTTGAATAATGTTATTAACCTCAGTAAGGATAGTTTCTCACCTCTGCATCCTCTCCCAGTTGAAATCTCTCTGCTTTTGGGAGAATGTGTGGAGAACTGAGCATGCAAGATATGTGGAGACTGATGCACTCAGAAGATTTGTGCTATACCTGTCACTTTAAAACACACAATTTGTTTTATATGATAGATTTGTTTTTGTGAACCGTAGAACTCACCTCAGCATTTTTTAGAGAGGTGCACCAAGATTTTGGTGGCCGAAACATATCAGCCGAGAATGGTGTTTTCGGCATATTGCAGAAAAGAAAAGGTGCCAATAATGGTGCATGTGCAGTAGCGCTGGCTGCGTCACTGAGTGTTGTCATTCGCTGTGCGGCCGGCGTGCACTTTCCCCGCAGTTGAGAGGCTTTCCCTATGTTTGGGATAGCATAGAGGGCTGCATTGGAGAGTGGGCACTGTCCACCCTGGATGACTACTACTATTCGCTAGTGGGCATTTCCGCTGGAGATCTTCCAACTCTCTCTCCTCTCTGAACTGAAACTACTAGTGTAGCAGGGAGCTGGCTATCTTACTTGCAGTATTAAAAGACACTCTGCAACATTGTTGCAGTGATACTGTTTCCCTCTAGTGCCAGTTAAGACTCTGTGTCATCACATCCTGTCAGCAGAGTGATTACCACCAGGGAGCAAAGCATACAGGGAATTGTAGTCCCAGGACTCAAGTTTCACATTCTGATTGAACTGTATGGAACTACAAGAGCCAGCATGCTCTGGAGAAGAGGAACTAAGATTCCATATTGCTTTGCTGAGAGATTTTTCAGTCACCACAAGGGAGGACAATAGGCTGGACCTAGGAGAGAGGTGCTGCCTCCCAGGTCAGTCCACCACATGATTTTAGGCATCAATAGCCAGTCGGGACATCCAGCCTGAGAGAGGGATCCCAAGTGCATATCAAGGTGAAGCATTCCAGTGTGAGGTGACCAGTTGGATCGCCAGAAGAGACGGCATGTTCCAGGACGATTGTTTCAGCCTTGACCACAGGATTTTGACACTGCACACAGTGTTGTTTCACTTTGCCCATCCGGCTTTATGAACACTGTATACAGACATCATTGCTCTTAGTCACCTTGCTGACACCTGTGGTGTGTCAGAAACCATGAATCAGACTGAGACAGAAGTACAGTTGAATCACACTTGTTTAACCACTTCAGCCCCGGACCATATTGCAGCCAAAGGACCAGGCACCTATTTGCGATTCGGCACTGCGGTCGCTTTAACTGACAATTGCGCGGTCGTGCGACGTGGCTCCCAAACAAAATTGGCGTCCTTTTTTTCCCACAAATAGAGCTTTCTATTTTGGTGGTATTTGATCGCCCCTGCGGGTTTTATTTTTTGCGCTATAAACAAAAATAGAGCGACAATTTTGAAAAAAAAATGAAATATTTTTTACTTTTTGCTATAATAAATATCCCAAATAAATATATAAAAAAACATTTGTTTTTTTCCTCAGTTTAGGACCGATACGTATTCTTCTACAGTATTTTGGTAAAAAAAATCGCAATAAGCGATTATTGATTAGTCTGCGCAAAAGTTATAGCGTTTACAAAATAAGGGGATAGTTTTATAGCCATTTTTATTAATATTTTTTTTTTATTAGTAATGGCGGCGATCAGCAATTTTTATTGTGACTGCGACATTATGGCGGACACATCGGACATATTTTTGACACATTTTTGGGACATTTGTCATTTATTTATACAGCAATCACTGCTATTTAAATAGCACTGATTCCTATGTAAATGACAGTTGTAGTGAAGGAGTTAACCACTAGGGGGCGGGAGGAGTCAGTGTGACGTGTTGTGTTTTTTTTACAGTAGGGCGGGCGTGGCTGTACGTCTGACGTCATTGATCGGCGTTCCCGATGACATGGAACCGCCGATCACTGACAGTCAGTGTAGGAAGCGCGGGGAGAGGTTTGTTTACATAGACCTCTCCCCGTTCTTCAGCTCCGTAACCCGATCGCGGGATACCAGCGGGCGATCGGGTCCGCTGGTCCCGCGGCGTGGTCACGGAGCTCCCGACGGGCGCGCTGCGCGCCCCCCGGCAGGCAAATTAAAGGGGGACGTACCCGTACGTGCTTTTGCCTGCCCGTGGCCATTCTGTAGACGTATATCTACATGCGGCGGTCGGGAAGCGGTTAATACTAATAAAAAAAAGGTAAATAGAGTAAACGTAGTCAAAACATAGCCAGAGTTCAGGAACCGGAATGGATAGTCAGACAAGCAAAATCGCCAGGGAGCCAGAGAACAGCGTAGTAGGACACAAAGCAGGATCTGGAGACAGAAGCAATGTCAGCCAAGCAAGTCTTTAACAGGAACAAAGAAGAGCGTCTCTAGAGATGTGACCAAGGTGAAGGCAGAGATTATCTGGACTGGACGGCTTAAGTAGGCAGGACTGACGAGCAGGATATCATCAGGTGAGTCACTGTGGAGAGATATGAGCTGGCAATTAGCCGACAGCTGAGCAGCCAGCTCAGAGAAGGAAGGGCTGAGCCCAGCTTTGACATAGTGCCACAGGACACAAGTCAATTCAGATACAGAGACCCTGTATACAGACACCATTGTCCTTTCATCTTGTTGAGGAAGATCCTGCATTCTTTACTTTATAATCTGGGCCAGTTGTACTGTTTGGCCCTGCTATTCAGGTATTTAAGTGCACCAACGAAAGTCGCTAGCTGAAGACCCAAGGCCTTATTCTTCTTCAAAGGGACTAAGGTTACTGGTTGCAGTTTCTTCCCAATTTTTTTTACTGGTTACACATGTCCAGGGCTCTGTATATGTAGTGGGTGTGCAGGATAGTCTACCTTGATAACTCATTTATTGAATGTTGATTTAGGTACACTGTTGGTAATTGGGCCTGTGGTGTCAGAAACCATAAGACCGAGACAGAAGTGCAGTTAAAATCTTACTTGTTTAATAATAATAAAAGGTAAACAGAGCAACGTAGTCAAATCATAGCCATAGTTAGTTTGGTAACCGGAATGGCTAGTCAGACAAGCCAGGGGGTCAGGGAGCCAGAGATCAGCGTACTTTAGGGTAGGCCAGGAAACTGGAGAATCAGCGTAGTGGAACAGCAAGCAGGATCAGGAACCAGAAGGGACGTCAGCTAAACAAGTCTTCAACAGGTACACATGAGAGCATCTCTGGATGTGTTGACCAAGGCGAAGGCAGAGAGGAACTGAACAGCTTAAGTAACCAGCAGGACTGACAAATAGGATATCATTATCAGGTCAGTCACTGTGGAAAAGATTGGAGCTGGCAATTAACCGACAGCTGAGCGGCCTGCTCTGAGAAGGAAGGGCTGAGCCCAGCCCTGACAAGAAGAGAGAGGACTGACATAAGAGAAGGTCATTCTTCTGCCTGGACTCATAGAGCCAAATTTAAGTAGTGACAGACAATCTGGTACAGCGTGTCATATTGTGATTTATTTGCCATTTAATTGTGCCTCTGCTCTTGGGGTTATTCTCAGGTTTTTAAATCCCCTAAAAGCAACCTGAATACAGTGGTGAGCAATATTGCTCTGTATCTCAGTTATGGCTCTCCATTTGCATTACTTGATTTTATATACTGTTATTGTTTGTTACCCTTTTCCACAGAAGCTTCTCAGTAGACAATTCTGTGTTTTGTCATAACGCGTGTGTTTTCATTGGTCCTTGCACTTACACTATTGCCAGGTGTGCCAGAGGGGCTGAGACTGTTCTTAGGGTTCAGAGGCAGATTCCAGAACCAAACATACTTAAGCGGCTCCTGCGGGGGTAGCACTACACTAGAAATAAAAATACAACACACAACATTGATTGATTGCATGCTATTTAGAAAGAGATATTCTAATACTACACTATAACAGAGTAATGCATGTTTAAACTGCTATTTGGAAAAAGAGAGATAGCATTCAGTAGTATGTTTTTGTTATACTACAAGTGCATTTTAAACATGCTACTAGTAGTAGTACTAATATACTACTGAATATCTCAAATAGCATGTAATCAATATATTTTTTATTCTTTGGTACAAGATGTACTACAGTGCAGAGTGCAGACATAACTACATTGCATGGCAAGAGAGCTGCACTGTTATACAAAAAAAATGATTGCTTAGTTAGGCTTCTTTTTTTTTTTTATTTATAGCTGCTTGGGGTTTAGTTTTAAAATTTATATTTAGTCCTTTTTTTCCCCCTCCAATTTCATTCCCACCATAGATCAGTCTATGATATTCTTCTGCGCTACCAGCAAAGGGGAACCATGTCTGCAATGTTAAAAAATTTTAAAGTTTCTGATGAAGACACCAAATTTGCAATCTACAGTCTTTGCTCAGAGGGGGAGAGTGCCAAGGCATTTTTCAACAACAGGTTTGATACACCACCTTAAAACACGTCATTCAGTTCAGTGTGCTGAATACAAGAAAAACAAAAAGTGCCAAAATACCATCTGTGGCCACAG
>CM053029.1:306728964-306741627 GCA_028564925.1 Lithobates sylvaticus
GTCGTCTGCGTATAGGCTTAACTTGAACTCATGATCTCCCTTAGTATATCCCTTAATGTTATTGTCTAAGCGGATTGCATGGGCGAGGGGTTCGATGGCGAGAGCAAATAAAAGTGGCGACAAGGGGCAGCCTTGTCTTGTACCCCTGCCCAATGTAAAGTAATCAGAGTTGCAACCCGGGAGTCTAATTTGAGTGCGCGGTTGGTGGTAAAGAGCCCGGAACCCATGAACAAAGGCCCCTGAAAAGCCAAACTTCTCTAGGGTCAGTTTTAGGAATGGCCAGAGAACGCTGTTGAAAGCCTTGTGAATATCAAGGCTTAGGAGTAGGACCTTGCGGGAGTGTAGGTCTGCGTCTTGGATGAAATTGGATGCAAGTCTGATATTGTCAGTGATTTGTCTAGTAGGGATAAAGCCTGTTTGGTCAGGGGATATTAGGGAGGTAATAATATTTGAAAGTCTGTCAGCTAAGATGCGACCAAAAATCTTCAAATCTGTATTGATGACCAAAATTGGTCTGTAATTTTGGGGAGGGAGTGGTCCTTATTGGGTTTTGGGATCAGGGACATGTTCGCCAGGAGCATGTCATCTGGGAATTTATTACCTTTGAGGACATAGTTAAAGAGAGATTTTAGATGTGGGATTAAGTTGCCTAGGAATTTCTTAAAGAAGGGGGCTGAGTACCCGTCCGGCCCAGGAGTTTTAGAGGGTTTCAAGGATTTGACAACCCTAATTATTTCAAGGTCTGTGCAGGAGGCGTTCAATTCCTGAATTTGTTCTGGCGAAAGAACGGAGAGGGGCAAATTATCGTCTAAGGTTATTAATTTGTTTAAGTAAGTTTGGGGTATGATTCTGTGAGTGTAGGTGGTATAGCATGTCCAGATCCGTGGTAAGCCTGGTAATGTCTATAAGTCTTTGTTTTTTCCTTTCTGCAGCTAATTGGATTAAGTGACCTCTCACCACCACCTTATGGGCCGCCCATAGCATGGTTGGGGAGATGTCGATAGTGTCGTTGATGGTGAAATATTCTTTAATATGTTTAGAAATCTGGGGAATTACGATTGGGTCTGAGAGAAGATATTCATTTAATCTCCAACCAGCTACGGAGGGTTTAAGGCCTATATGTGAAATATCCAGGGAGACCACCTGGTGGTCTGACCAAGGGCAGGAATGAATGGCTGCAGAGGTGGAATTTGCGAGGAGTATAGGGGAGCAAACACGTAATCCAGTCTGGAGTAACTGTCATTGGGGTGAGAATAATATGTGTATACTCTGGCGCCTGTGTTATGAGCCCTCCATGAGTCCACCAGATTGTGAGTGTGTAGCAAGGATTTTAGGGTTTTGGGGAAGGCATTGGTAGTACTACCTGGTCTGCTTCTATCAAGGGCCGAGTGTGCCACTAGGTTAAAGTCTCCTCCTAGAAATATGTGTGGGGAGTTGAATTTGTGCAAAATCTATAAGAACATTCTAAAAAAAGAGGCCTGGGATTCGTTAGGGGCATAGATGTTGGCAATCGTAACCTTCTTACCCTGTAATGAGCCCTGGAGAATGATAAACCTACTAGCTGGGTCTTTGTAGGTATTCTGTATATCAAATAATAAGCCATTTTTCACAAAAATTGCCACTCCTCGAGACTTGGACCCAATTGTGTAGTGCCCAATGTCGTAGGATCTGTCAAAGTAATTAGAGTGATTTTTTTCAGAGAAGTGGGTCTCCTGTAATAATATGATGTCTGCCCGAAGGCGTTTGTAAATTTGAAAAGCTTTTTTACGCTTTTGGGGGGAGTTAAACCCCCTGACATTATGGGAGATTATTCTAACACCCATCCCTGCCATCTCACGGACCCTGAGGAGATAGTTTGTGAGTGGACAGCTGGGCATATAAATTCGGGGGTGGGGTCTCGAGGAGTAGGCTTCCTTCGTTCGCCATCCCAAGATGGTGGGTAAGTCTGGAAAGGCATATGAGGGAGCAGGTCCCAACATGTAGCTATAAGTATAAGCAGTGTAAACAATAGTGTCAAATACAGCACCTTATGTGCAGTCAAAAAAATAAAAATAGTCCCGTAGCAAAAAAAGAACGAACAGTAAAAAAACATGAAGTAGAAAAACCATTGGGGTCGGGAGGGAAAAGACCATCCCGACTGTAGGATAAACAACAGTTTGTCATGGGTAAAAACCACCTGTATAATAGTACAGTAGTGGCCAACACTCTTGGGAACCTGTTGGGGGGCAAGAGAGAAGGGCAAAAAGGAAAAAAAAACACAAAACAAAAGAACCAGGAGATCAGAGATATTAGTCTTAGGAGAGAGAGCAGGAATAGTATGAAAAAAGTAACTGTCTCTCTTCTCTCCCTAATCTTTTTCTCTCCTTACTTCCTGCTCCCTTTACTTGTAGATCTCAGTAAGATCGGGGGGACAACCAAACGGGTGCTACTATACTGCAGCACAGGGGGGAGCTGTAGGGTAGATATGCGATGCATCGAGGTGTGGTCAGAAAAGAAAGGGGGGGAGAGAGGCGCGAATGTCAAAATGGGCCAGTCTGGTGTTGTAGTCCCCAAAAATGTATGTGAAAAACCTTGACCGTCTAGGTCCTGCATCAAAGTTAGGGTAGGATTTCCGGAGAGGGTGAAAATTTGTGGACGATTAATTCAGATGGCCTCTGAGTTCTTGCCTTTGTCTTCTATGGTCCCTCTGTGGTGAAGGGGTTGCCCAGATAGCTGAAGGGCGGAGGGTAGAGGGTAGCTATATAAATCCTGTATAATAATAATAATAATAATAATAATAATAATAATAATAATAATAATAATAGAGGGCATCCTAGGGAGATCTTCCTTGGCCATCAGGCCTAACTTGACCAGGAGCTTCTTCCCCTCCTGTATTGTGATCACAGCGTATGTGGTGCCATTGTGGATGACTTGGAGTTTGAAGGAGAACCCCCATCTATATCGAATTCTGGCTTCTTGGAGAGGCGTGGTGATCTCTTTGAGCTTGCAGCTTTTATCCAAGGTGGCCGGGGAAATATCTGGGTAGATTTGGATTTTAACCCCATCAAGCGAGATATTGGTGGTGTTACGAGAGGCTCTGAGAATCTCCTCCTTAACCAGATAGTCCTTGAGACACAGAATGATATCCCTGGGGGGTTTATTTTCGGGCAGTTTGGGGCGGAGGGCTATGTAAAGTCTATCACAGGCGAATGCAGCTTCCGGGGATGCTGGCAGCAAGGTCTGGAACAATTTGTAAATGGCCGGGGTCAAATCTGTGACCACTTCAGTGACCCCTCTGATTCTCAAATTGTTCCGTCTGGTTCTGTTGTCCAGGTCCTCCAAGTGATCCTGGAGCTGGGTGACAGAATCTGTGAGTGCCTCATGATCCCTGCTAAGATCTGTGTATGCAAGCTGTAACTCATCATGTTTTGTTTCAAGGACCTCAGTCCTGCCTCCTAATACAGCTATCTCCTGTTGCAGAGTATTGGTAGATTTAGGGATTTTCGTTTGGAACTTCTCGGCTAGTTTGTTATACATGGCAGTTAGGCTGTCATCTAGATCGGCCTTGGTGAGTTGTAAAGGGTACTCACTGTCTCCAGACGAATAGGCCGGAGAGGCCGCTGGACTGCGTGTCGGAGCTGGAGCGTGTTGGTGCTCGGCGCCATCTTGGGATCTCCCTGCCATCTCACGGACCCTGAGAAGATAGTTCTTTGAGCTGGTTTCCGACGGCAGGACCTGGAGGACGGCATGCACGGGACTATCCCCCAGGGGTGCAGGGAGTTTTCTGGTAATACTCTTTTTAAATTTAAAATTATACTGCAAAAAGTATAACTAAAATTAACAACCATCAAAATAGCAAAGTGCTTGCCCTACCTAGTCTATCTATCTATCTATTCTGTTATGTAAACTAAAACTAAACTTATTTCATGTTTGCAGTTTCAACTTTACAGTCCACTGTAATTTTGAAATATAGTGCAAAAGTGGCACAACTAGACAATTCTAACATAGCAAATTGGACTGTGCTACTGCTTTCTATTTAAGCAAAAGTGGCACATTTCGCTTTAAGAATAAAAGTTGTTCAGCTTTCTCACAGGGGAGAATGTTCCTCTTCTCATCGAGAATATGAGATGCTATACTGAATAATCTCTCACTCTCTGTACTGGTGTTTGAAGCAGATAAATATCTGCGTGCAATCTGTGCGAGCAATGGAAAACATTCTTTGTTCATGCGCCAGTAATCAAGGGGATTGTCACTTCTGGCTATAGGCTGTTCAACTAAATACACCTCTAGCTGTTGGGTAGCTGCAGTTATTGTGGCACTGCTATGGACCGGGGTGCATTCATGTAAATTTTCTTCAAACGTATATAGCAAGGGACTGTGTTCCTCTTCACTTGTATGAGATTATTTCTCTGGTATACTTTCATCTGTGCTGCACCTCGAAACTCCTTCACCAGATGCTGCCAGCACCTCCATTTGTGCCTGTATCATTTCCTGTGCATGCAGATTTTTCTCTGCATTAAAATAATGCTGTTTAAATCGAGGCTCTAGAACTGTTGCAATGCAGTACAGGGGGTTGGACTCAATGTCTTGAAACCGGTTGTTAACGGCCTCCAGTAGAGTGGTTTTAGCTGTTTTTATGCCATGGTCTTTTTCTGCCTCTTTTCCTAGCAGACGCTAGCAATCAAGGAAATAACTTGAGCAATGAAAGCATTAGCTGAGCTTATTTCTTTTGTTAACTGTTCAAATGAAGTTAGAAAAGACAAACTATTTTCAACTAACATCCACTGCTGTGCGCATGACGTTCAACAGCTAAAACACGTTTTTGTTAGAGAAGACTTTGCAGCATATAGTAGGTGCTGTTCCAAGTAGTGGCTACATCTTGCTGCAGTCATTTTGGTGGCATTCCAAGTTGTATCTGCAAGGTTTGTAATCTGGAATAAGCAAGCGGAGAATGCTTAAAGTGACCCACGATTTTTCTTCTTTTTGATACTATATCCGATATGGTACGCTAACTCAGCAATCCCTCATTCACAGCCAACTGTAGCGTGTGTGCCATGCACGTTATGCTTTTAAGTTCACAGTCCTCCATAGCCTTTGCTGTTCTGCGCATTATCTCAGACAATCAGATGCACTTTAGACTTATCAATGTGTCAAGTGTCAAGCAGGGTTTTTAAATCATCAGATGTTGCTGCTGCAGTGTGTGATCCAACAAACTCACGTGCGTTAAGTAGGATGTTTTGCAATCGAAATTTGGCATATATTCACTGCGCTGTCAGGCTAAGCATGCTCGTTGGACTGACATCTGAACTCTAAATGTCGATAGTAAAACTGATTGCTGGGATGTTGGTAGTCATGAGCTCATGAATATGTTTTGTAACACTGCCAAACAATTTGATTGGACAGGTGTTTGCAAAGTAGAGTCTGCTTGATAGTGTGTAAGGTGGCTCAATATGTTGCATGAGCCTATGGAATCCAATGTCCTCCACAACAGAAAATGGCTGGTAGTCTAACGCAATCGATTCCATAATTCTATCTGTAATGCCACGTTCTTTGGGACTGTCACTTGTAAAAAAAAAATTAGCCTTTATGAAGACTGTGGCCACAGATGGTATTTTGGCACTTTTTGTTTTTCTTGTATTCAGCACACTGAACTGAATGACGTGTTTTAAGGTGGTGTATCAAACCTGTTGTTGAAAAATGCCTTGGCACTCTCCCCCTCTGAGCAAAGACTGTAGATTGCAAATTTGGTGTCTTCATCAGAAACTTTAAAATTTTTTAACATTGCAGACATGGTTCCCCTTTGCTGGTAGCGCAGAAGAATATCATAGACTGATCTATGGTGGGAATGAAATTGGAGGGGGAAAAAAAGGACTAAATATAAATTTTAAAACTAAACCCCAAGCAGCTATAAATAAAAAAAAAAAAGAAGCCTAACTAAGCAATCGTTTTTTTTTGTATAACAGTGCAGCTCTCTTGCCATGCAATGTAGTTATGTCTGCACTCTGCACTGTAGTACATCTTGTACCAAAGAATAAAAAATATATTGATTACATGCTATTTGAGATATTCAGTAGTATATTACTAGTACTACTAGTAGCATGTTTAAAATGCACTTGTAGTATAATAAAAACATACTACTGAATGCTATCTCTCTTTTTCCAAATAGCAGTTTAAACATGCATTACTCTGTTATAGTGTAGTATTAGAATATCTCTTTCTAAATAGCATGCAATCAATCAATGTTGTGTGTTGTATTTTTATTTCTAGTGTAGTGCTACCCCCGCAGGAGCCGCTTAAGTATGTTTGGTTCTGGAATCTGCCTCTGAACCCTAAGAACAGTCTCAGCCCCTCTGGCACACCTGGCAATAGTGTAAGTGCAAGGACCAATGAAAACACACGCGTTATGACAAAACACAGAATTGTCTACTGAGAAGCTTCTGTGGAAAAGGGTAACAAACAATAACAGTATATAAAATCAAGTAATGCAAATGGAGAGCCATAACTGAGATACAGAGCAATATTGCTCACCACTGTATTCAGGTTGCTTTTAGGGGATTTAAAAACCTGAGAATAACCCCAAGAGCAGAGGCACAATTAAATGGCAAATAAATCACAATATGACACGCTGTACCAGATTGTCTGTCACTACTTAAATTTGGCTCTATGAGTCCAGGCAGAAGAATGACCTTCTCTTATGTCAGTCCTCTCTCTTCTTGTCAGGGCTGGGCTCAGCCCTTCCTTCTCAGAGCAGGCCGCTCAGCTGTCGGTTAATTGCCAGCTCCAATCTTTTCCACAGTGACTGACCTGATAATGATATCCTATTTGTCAGTCCTGCTGGTTACTTAAGCTGTTCAGTTCCTCTCTGCCTTCGCCTTGGTCAACACATCCAGAGATGCTCTCATGTGTACCTGTTGAAGACTTGTTTAGCTGACGTCCCTTCTGGTTCCTGATCCTGCTTGCTGTTCCACTACGCTGATTCTCCAGTTTCCTGGCCTACCCTAAAGTACGCTGATCTCTGGCTCCCTGACCCCCTGGCTTGTCTGACTAGCCATTCCGGTTACCAAACTAACTATGGCTATGATTTGACTACGTTGCTCTGTTTACCTTTTATTATTATTAAACAAGTAAGATTTTAACTGCACTTCTGTCTCGGTCTTATGGTTTCTGACACCACAGGCCCAATTACCAACAGTGTACCTAAATCAACATTCAATAAATGAGTTATCAAGGTAGACTATCCTGCACACCCACTACATATACAGAGCCCTGGACATGTGTAACCAGTAAAAAAAATTGGGAAGAAACTGCAACCAGTAACCTTAGTCCCTTTGAAGAAGAATAAGGCCTTGGGTCTTCAGCTAGCGACTTTCGTTGGTGCACTTAAATACCTGAATAGCAGGGCCAAACAGTACAACTGGCCCAGATTATAAAGTAAAGAATGCAGGATCTTCCTCAACAAGATGAAAGGACAATGGTGTCTGTATACAGGGTCTCTGTATCTGAATTGACTTGTGTCCTGTGGCACTATGTCAAAGCTGGGCTCAGCCCTTCCTTCTCTGAGCTGGCTGCTCAGCTGTCGGCTAATTGCCAGCTCATATCTCTCCACAGTGACTCACCTGATGATATCCTGCTCGTCAGTCCTGCCTACTTAAGCCGTCCAGTCCAGATAATCTCTGCCTTCACCTTGGTCACATCTCTAGAGACGCTCTTCTTTGTTCCTGTTAAAGACTTGCTTGGCTGACATTGCTTCTGTCTCCAGATCCTGCTTTGTGTCCTACTACGCTGTTCTCTGGCTCCCTGGCGTTTTGGCTTGTCTGACTATCCATTCCGGTTCCTGAACTCTGGCTATGTTTTGACTACGTTTACTCTATTTACCTTTTTTTTATTAGTATTAACCGCTTCCCGACCGCCTCATGTAGATATACGTCTACAGAATGGCACGGGCAGGCAAATGCACGTACGGGTACGTCCCCTTTAATTTGCCAGCGGCGCGCTCGCGACCCGGTCGGGAGCTCCGTGACCACGGCCGGGGACCAGCGGACCCGATCGCCGCTGGTATCCTGCGATCGGGTTACGAAGCTGAAGAACGGGGAGAGGTCTATGTAAACAAACCTCTCCCCGCGCTTCCTACACTGACTGTCAGTGATCGGCGGTTCCCTGTCATCGGGAACGCCGATCAATGACGTCAGACGTACAGCCACGCCCCCCTACTGTAAAAAAAACACAACACGTCACACTGACTCCTCCCCGCCCCCTAGTGGTTAACCCCTTCACTACAACTGTCATTTACATAGGAATCAGTGCTATTTAAATAGCAGTGATTGCTGTATAAATGACAAATGTCCCAAAAATGTGTCAAAAATGTCCGATGTGTCCGCCATTAATGTCGCAGTCACAATAAAAATTGCTGATCGCCGCCATTACTAATAAAAAAAAAATATTAATAAAAATGCTATAAAACTATCCCCTATTTTGTAAACGCTATAACTTTTGCGCAGACTAATCAATAATCGCTTATTGCGATTTTTTTTTTTTTACCAAAAAAATATGTAGAAGAATACGTATCGGCCTAAACTGAGGAAAAACAATGTTTTTTTATATATTTTTTGGGGATATTTATTATAGCAAAAAGTAAAAAATATTGCATTTTTTTCAAAATTGTCGCTCTATTTTTGTTTATAGCGCAAAAAATAAAAACCGCAGGGGCGATCAAATACCACCAAAAGAAAGCTCTATTTGTGGGAAAAAAAGGACGCCAATTTTGTTTGGGAGCCACGTCGCACGACCGCGCAATTGTCAGTTAAAGCGACGCAGTGCCGAATCGCAAAAAGGGCCTGGTCCTTTGGCTGCCAATTGGTCCGGGGCTGAAGTGGTTAAACAAGTGTGATTCAACTGTACTTCTGTCTCAGTCTGATTCATGGTTTCTGACACACCACAGGTGTCAGCAAGGTGACTAAGAGCAATGATGTCTGTATACAGTGTTCATAAAGCCGGATGGGCAAAGTGAAACAACACTGTGTGCAGTGTCAAAATCCTGTGGTCAAGGCTGAAACAATCGTCCTGGAACATGCCGTCTCTTCTGGCGATCCAACTGGTCACCTCACACTGGAATGCTTCACCTTGATATGCACTTGGGATCCCTCTCTCAGGCTGGATGTCCCGACTGGCTATTGATGCCTAAAATCATGTGGTGGACTGACCTGGGAGGCAGCACCTCTCTCCTAGGTCCAGCCTATTGTCCTCCCTTGTGGTGACTGAAAAATCTCTCAGCAAAGCAATATGGAATCTTAGTTCCTCTTCTCCAGAGCATGCTGGCTCTTGTAGTTCCATACAGTTCAATCAGAATGTGAAACTTGAGTCCTGGGACTACAATTCCCTGTATGCTTTGCTCCCTGGTGGTAATCACTCTGCTGACAGGATGTGATGACACAGAGTCTTAACTGGCACTAGAGGGAAACAGTATCACTGCAACAATGTTGCAGAGTGTCTTTTAATACTGCAAGTAAGATAGCCAGCTCCCTGCTACACTAGTAGTTTCAGTTCAGAGAGGAGAGAGAGTTGGAAGATCTCCAGCGGAAATGCCCACTAGCGAATAGTAGTAGTCATCCAGGGTGGACAGTGCCCACTCTCCAATGCAGCCCTCTATGCTATCCCAAAAATAGGGAAAGCCTCTCAACCGCGGGGAAAGTGCACGCCGGCCGCACAGCGAATGACAACACTCAGTGACGCAGCCAGCGCTACTGCACATGCACCATTATTGGCACCTTTTCTTTTCTGCAATATGCCGAAAACACCATTCTCGGCTGATATGTTTCGGCCACCAAAATCTTGGTGCACCTCTCTAAAAAATGCTGAGGTGAGTTCTACGGTTCACAAAAACAAATCTATCATATAAAACAAATTGTGTGTTTTAAAGTGACAGGTATAGCACAAATCTTCTGAGTGCATCAGTCTCCACATATCTTGCATGCCCAGTTCTCCACACATTCTCCCAAAAGCAGAGAGATTTCAACTGGGAGAGGATGCAGAGGTGAGAAACTATCCTTACTGAGGTTAATAACATTATTCAAACCCCCAGAGACCAAAATCGGTATGGGAAGAAAATACCTTGAGGCAAGCTGGCATAGCACGTCTGATTTGTAAGGGTTGATATATAGACATTAGCAAGTATCCTTTAAAAGTCATACAGTTTACAATAAAGAGAGACGTTTCTAACCCCACTACCTGCCAAGACCTGGTCATAGGAGAATTCCACACCATGTTGTACACAATGGATATCCAGCAAGTATAGGAAGTGTACACCGAATTATAGGCAGCATGGATAAATATAGGTAAGTAAGAAGTTTCACTGGAGGTGTGCATCTCCTGGAGACAGATCAGGGAAGGATGAAAGAAGGTCACATACAGATTGCCTTTTCAATGAGTCATTCTTGCCCAGAATGTTTCACGAAAGCACTTTAATTGTTTGATTAGACATTGACCCAGTTAAGACAGAATAAACCCCACTGGACTGATGGAAAAGATAAAGCAGACAAGAGAAAAGTCTCCAAAGGCCTAAACCAGGAGACAACCAAGGCTTCACATTTAGGCTGTGCACTCCAAAACAGTACAAAGCAGGAAAAGGGAGAACAGAAGAGATAACAAAACAACTAAACCAAATGAGTGCAAACAAAATAGGTGGAGCAACTGGTATCCACTCATGGTTAGGAAGACAAAAACAGCTTATCACTTGAGGAAGTAAGGGGGGTCCATAAACTTGCAACCTACTAGTGGAAGTTTTGGCACAAAAAAAAAAATAAAATAAAAAAAAAATACAAAGAAGAAAAACTGTAGTGCTGGCACATAACAGGACAATGGTGCCTACAGGATAGTTTATTGATGCAGAGTACACAAATAAAGCTGCTGAATAGCTCTTCTTGGAATCAAGAGAATGTCTATGTGAGCCAGATGTACAAAAAAAAAGATCAACAAGATCCAGAACAGAGTCTCCTATAAGGGAAGGATAAAGGACTGGGACCAGAAGCACCCATCAGGTATTAAAGTGGCAGTCGATCTTTTCCTTAGTGGTCTGGGGAAAGTCAAAGAATTGGGCTTTGCCCTTGTGCACCACTCTGAGATACGCAGGATAGACCATGGAGTAGGCATATTTTAGGTATTCCATCCTCATCTTCACTTCATGGTTATGAGCTCTGCGTTTTGCACCTCTGCTGAGAAGTCAGGAAAGCACATAACTTTAGAGCCATTATAATGGATCTCCTTCAAAGCTCTGGCCCTGCATAGAATATTCCCCTTGTCTCTATAGTTCAGCAGGCATATGAAGAAGAGCCTTGGTGGATTGCCTGGTGATAGGGGGCAAATGGGGACCCTATGCGCCCATTCAACAGCAAAAAAGAGCAGAAAAATGTTCCTTACAAAAGGTTTTAAGGAGCCAATGTTCTGCAAAGTCAGATAGATCATCACCCTCTACTTTCTCAGGGAGGCTGATGATCCAGAGGTTATTCAGGTGCAGCCTATTCTCAAGATCCTCTGCTTTAGTAATGTTAGCATTAAAAGAAAAGTAAAGGATTTTTTTTCCCCAATCGTACTCACTCCTCCGAACTGAGTGATTGAACACCACCGATCACTCGGTTTTTAGATCTCCATGAGTTGAGAGCTGTAGACTGTCAGTCACAGCTCTCTGCTCTTCCCCCTCCTCGCTCACTGGAGCACTTGGCTGTTGAGGGGGTGGAGCGACCATTTCAGGCTCTCATCGGCTCACTGAGCGTCTGAGACGGGAGTCAGTCCAGGCACCTGGCGGATCAAGACTTTGTGGTCGGCCTGACACGGTGCCTGGACTGAAATTGGTTGCGTCAGCAGAGAGCAGACTTCAGCCCGCTCTCTGCTGAAAACGGGTCACAGGAGTGCAAAACCAATTGAACTCCTGTGATCCATAGAACTCCCCCAGCTTTGGCTGGACTTCTCCTTTAATATTATGCATAGCAACCTTCAGTTCTGTAGTAAGCGAGGATACAGTGTCTTCCAGATCACTCATTTTTCCCTCTGCAAGTCACAGCAGATTAGTGACACATCCTCCCTCATGGCCTGGACTTGCCTGATGAGCACAGAGAGAAAACAGGGGATTGTTAAACACCAGATCAGGCGTCCCATATAATAGGCTCAGAGTCCCCCCCTCAACCCCACCCCCTTGGGAGGATTTAGAGGCAGTATTAGCAGAACTCACGGCATGTGGGCCAGTCTGTGTCCTCCATCTGGGTGTCTGTTTCATATCAAGTAGCGACAGTGTTACATCATCAGTACAGGAGACTGCTTGCCTGGATCTATGTGTGGGCTCTGGTGTCTGGTGAAATGTTCCCGATCACTGTCTGTAGAGTATTTCGCCTTCTTGCCACGGGTAGTTCTAGTGGGAAGAGATGGCAGCATGGCACATGGTGCCATTTTGGATAGCAGGGTTTGCCACCCCCGCTCCATGGCCACAGCACACAAATTAATAACAGCATGTATTCATTTATTAAAAACACAAGTCTACACTTACATATAGATACAAAAAGTGCTGCTTGTACTTGGAGCAGTGGGGGAGCTATGAACAGTGCAGCTGGTGGACCGGCAAGCAGCTGTCATGCACCAAATTTTGGACCCACCAGAGGGATGGAATGACATTGGTGTCTACGGGCTTCCTGGACCAAG